>JAADVL010000816.1:0-14236 GCA_023334995.1 Pythium sukuiense | reverse complement strand
GGAAGCAGATCGCGACCGAGCTGGCAGTTGCGGATGACCTTGCTACAGTATTTGCACTGCACCTCTGGATGTGGCTTGGCTTGGGTCTTCTCAACGAGCGTCGCGACCCACCCCCACGCTGGCGATGGCTTGACCATGGTGGTGCTTGTTGCAACAGCTTCTAGGCAGGGGGCTTGTCGCTTGAGGCGGTGGAGCGAGAACTGGCCCACACACGGTTTCGTCGCTTCCCGCCACTTGAATTACCGGTAAGTAGTTTTTTCGAACATTCTTGCTACCTCAACCTACCGGTATCTACCGGTATCAAATGAGCACTGGAAAGCTACATTGATGAGATTCAGTTAGCAACCGATACGTAACTATTTGCTGTTGTTTTGGTTTTGTACTGACTGATGTTGGCTCCTCTATGCGCCGTTTCGAACCCTCGCGTCGGGTTAAAAAACGGGATCTTGTCGACAAAGCCAGGACCGTTTTTGGATGGTGAGATCTCCTTGGTGTCCAAATACTCCTCCATAGAAAACCGGAGGTTTCCATGGAGCTCTCTCTGCACGAGCGCCTCGATGCGCTGCGCGTGTGCAAACCCACTGCGCTGCCTGCGGTCTCCTGTGGCGTGCGTGGTCTGGCTCGCTCTGTAGGAAGTCGGCGGTCGTTTGACACGACCAAGGAGTGCGACTCTCGCAGATCCACGACCACCTGACGCAAGCCCCCGACTCATGATCCAAATGCAGCGAGGACTCGTGTACACTGGCGCTGATATGGGAAATGGAAGCGCACGGGGTCGTCACGTCCAGCGTCGATGCAGTTCTTCGCTGTTCAGTGCGGTGTTCAGACCGAGTTCCGGCCTCGGAAGAGTGGTCCGCGGGCCTGACAGACCGACGATCCGCGTGCCATGTCAGGGAGAGACAGATGGCTCGACGCACCACTTCTCAACTCACTCGGGGGCCAAGTGAGTTGCATCGCTGCTCAGGCACCCAATTGGTGGACAGGTCCCTCCTGCTCCCTAGGTGCTGATGGAACACTGTACTGGAGTATGGCGCTGTGTGCAAGATTCAGAACGCGGTCAGTCTCCACTCCAAGCCACAGGCTGCGGGGAGGAGCTCACCCGCCCACCCGGTGAGAGGAGATATGAATGCGTCATTCGGCAATTCGCCTCCGACCGCATCAACCACTGGGACCCCTCACGGCTGACGGGATGAAGGTGGCGGTGTGTCTTGCGACCGCGCTCACGCTCGGCGCGTCCACGTTCGCGGCGGCTGCGACGTACAACATGGCGGACAAGAGCGCGTACTCGCTCTTCGACGCGCCTCTCTCCAGTGAAGCTCCTCCGTCCACGGTGTTCAAGCCGGATGCCGGCCTCGCCAACTGGCTGCCTCCAAGGTTCCTCCAGCCAGGCACCGTCGGCACCAAGGCCATCCCGACCAATAACTGGTGGGGCAACATGATCGCGTTCTCGACGGACCCTGTCGTGCAGCCAGTGTGGACGAATCCGTACGCGCTGCGTCCGATCCTGAGCACGGCGCCTTACGGTCTCGCGGTCATCTACCCATTCGCTACTCGTGCCTTCTATGAAGCGACGGGTAATGAAGGCGCCAACCGGTACTACACACATTTAGTGAGAAATGATGCCGTGCTGTCGGCCTCGGAGTTTAGCTCGACGCCTGACTACCAGGTCACGGGCTGGGACGACCTGGGCGTGACAGTCTCGTTCTACAAAAGCCCGTCAGCCATGATCGACTCGACTCTCGTGCCGGGCATGGCCTTCGTGACAGCCAAGTACACGGCGCTCACGCCCAAGATCATCACGGCCAGCGACATCACCAGCATCAACGGCGGCGGCGTGTCGTCGGGTGCGTCCGTGACGGGCACGCGCTTCGTGCTTTCATTCAGCAACAACCAGAAGTGGGTCGTGTACACGTCCAGCTCGACGACGTTCAAAGTCAGTGACTCCAAGACACTGGTGGCCACCACTGTGGGCGGAACCGTGCGTCTCGCTCTCGTGACCAGCGACGCGCAGCTCGCTGTGCTTGACTCAAACGCCAACTGTGTGCTCGAGGGCAGCGACGTCGAGGCGTCGAGTGCCAGCAACTACATGTTCCGCCTCAAGACCAGTGGAGACTGCTCCAAGGGCTTGTTCCACTATCTCCAGGTGCACCACATGGACACGCTGGACACGTCCAGTGCTAGTGCCGTGGCTAACGCCGGTTCGAACTCAGCCACGCGTGGTCCGATGACTGGTGTGCTCACCAAGACCAGTCCGCCAGTGATCAAGTTTAACGAGAACCAGGGCGTCCAAGTGGACTACTACCCGCCTCGCAAGCCAAGTGCCAGCATCGTGGCGGACCAGAAAATCAAGGAGACCTTGGTCAGCGAGCTCAACGCCACGTGGGACATTCCTACCAACGGCAGCTACTACTTCAACGGCAAGTCGGTCCACAGGCTGGCCAATTTGTGTCTGGTAGCCAACGACGAGGTCGTCTCGGGCTCGGATAAGGCTGCTCTACTACGGCTGTGCCTTGACAAGTTGGAGTCCGCACTGGCGCCGTTCGTCAGCAACTCGTGGGACTACCCTCTGCACTACGACATCACGTACCGAGGTATCATCAGTCCTCTGGGTTTCAAGGACCGTGATACGAACGCCGACTTTGGTAACACGATGTACAACGACCACCACTACCACTACGGCTACTGGATCGCGACGTCGGCTATCGTGAACTTCCTGGACCCGAGCTGGTCTCAGATCAAGCAGCTCAACTGGGTCACCATGTTTCTCATCCGTGATGTCGCCAACCCGTCCAACAGCGACAGCAGCTTCCCCAAGTTCCGCCAGTTCGACTGGTTCAGAGGCCACTCGTACTCACACGGTGTGACGGCGATCCAGGACGGCAAGGACCAGGAGTCTTCATCGGAGGATATCAACTTCCATTACGCTATGGCGTTGTTCGGTAAGGCTACGGGTAACAGCGCGCTCGCTAGCACTGGCCAGCTACTGCTCAAGCTGAACACGCGTGCCGTGCAGACGTACTACCTCATGGCCAGTGACAACCGCGTCCACCCAGCGTCGTTCATCGCGAACAAGGTGCCAGGCATCCTCTTCGACAACAAGGCGGCGTACACGACGTGGTTCAGTACGGACAAGGCGGCGATCCACGGTATCCAGATGATCCCGATCACGGCCGTGAGCGAGTTCGTGCGTCCGGCTCAGTTCGTGAAGGAAGAATGGGACGCTGTGCTGAGCAAGATCCCGGACGTTGCCAGCACCAACTACAACAACCCGTGGCTGTCACTGATCTACGCTAGCTACGCGACGGTGGACGCCAACGCGGCCATTAAGAAGCTGCAGAATGTGGCCATGGATGACGGTCTCTCTCGCACTTGGGCTCTGTACATGGCGGCGACTCGCCCAGGAACTCCAGTCACGCCAATCCCAACGGCCTCGGCGGGAGGAGCGTGTGGAAACGAGCAGTCGGGACCGTTCACGTGCCCTTCAGGTCATTACTGCCAGCCATGGGACCCGAACTTCTACCAGTGTCGATCGCTGCCAGCGAAGTGTGGCTCTCAGCTTGTGAACGTGGACTTCTACGGTGATGATATCAAGTCCGTCCAAGTGGATCTCCCGGAGCTGTGCTGCGAGCAGTGTTTCAAGACGGAGAACTGTACGAGCTACACGTTCCGCAACTACAACTCGGATGGCAAGGCGTACTGCTATCTCAAGAAGGGAACGGGCAACCGCGTGGTGTCGATCGGTGCCGTGTCAGCTGTCGTTGTCCTGCCTACGACTCCAGCGCCAACGACGGTGACTCCAGCACCAACGACTGTGCCTCCTGCTCCAACGACTGTGACTCCAGCACCAACGACGGTGACTCCAGCACCAACGACTGTGACTCCAGCACCAACGGCGGTGACACCAGCTCAAACGACGGTGACACCGGCTCCCACGACTGTGACTCCTGCTCCAACGACTGCCACACCGGCTCCGACCACCGTGACGCCAGCCCCAACTACTGTCACGCCGGCTCCGACGACTGTGACCCCAGCCCCGACGACACCGGCTCCAACGACGCTTGGCCCATCGTACTCTGGCGCAGCGTGTGGCAATGAAAAGAGCGGTCCTGGTGCATGCCCTGCTGGCGCGTACTGCCAGCCGTGGGATCCGAACTACTACCAGTGTCGCACGCTTCCTGCCTTGTGTGGAACCCAGCAAGTGAACGTGGACTTCTACGGTGACGATATCTCCTCGCTTCAGGTTCAGCTGCCGGAGCAGTGCTGTGAGAAGTGCCGTACGACGCCAGGATGCACCTCGTACACGTTCCGCAACTACAACTCGGATGGTAAGGCGTACTGCTACCTGAAGAAGGGCACTGGTAACCCAGTGAAGTCGATTGGTGCGATCTCCGCGGTGGTCGTGATAAGTTCTCAGCCTTCTTGCCAGAACACTGCGAACGGCCAGTGTGGCACTGAGCTCAGCGGGCCATCGTGCTGCCCAAGCGGCTACTACTGCCAGCCGTGGAACCCTCTGTACTACCAGTGCGTGACGACGCCTTCGCAGTGTGGAGCTCAGCAGGTCGGCGTCGACTTCTACGGCAACGATATCAACACAGTCGAGGGGCTCTGGCCAGCCGAGTGCTGCAGCACGTGTGCGAACACTGCGGGCTGTGTGGCGTACACGTACGTGAACGCCAACTCCAACGGCCGCTCGGCGTGCTACCTGAAGAGCGGCACGGGCGCACGCAAGGCTGTGCCTGGTGCGGTGTCATCCACGGTACTGAGCCCGAAGCAGAAGTGCTCGTACTCATCCAACACGGACTTTTACGGCAACGACTTGGCGTCAGCCACGGCACTGACGGTGGAACAGTGTTGCGACAAGTGTGCCTCAACTGCTCGCTGCTCGGCCTTCACGTACGCGAGCTCGGTGTGCTACATGAAGACGAGCTCGGCGGGCAGTAAGTCTCTCAACGGAGCCACCTCTGGCGTCGTGAACTAAGCTCCAGGAAGCGGAGCCCGCACTGACAAACTGCTCAAATTGAGTTTTTGCAAAGTTTTGTAACAGCGACGTAATCGTGATTTTGAATCGGTTTTACTTTTTTAGAACATTTTTTAGAACATCAACTGACAGCGACTGGTTTCATGTTGAATTTGCAAAGTGTTCCTCCTCACACGACCTCAACGGTCATGGACTTTGACAACGCCTAAGACTGGTGCAACTCCACGTCTCTTGGGGCGGATCCATCCGTCCGTTGTAGTGCGTGCTAGGCCGACAGCTCCCAACGACGCGTGAGATTCACCACATTGGCGGAATGCGATCGGAAACGCATCGCTTCCTCCGTCATAGTCGTTTCTGGCATACGACAACGCCCGAGCTCAGCTTCAAGAGACAAGGAGACGCTGCACGTGTGGCTGTGAAGGAGGCCGCGCCGATAGCCATTTTCCATCCTTCAATCCTCAACGTCCTTCTCCCTGAGCTCATCTCGCCGTGGTGCTACCTCTCAAGGCGATCGCTATGCATACGCTGGCTTTGGCCAGCGTGTCCACGATTGAAGTCGCTGGAGTAGCCCCCAAAGGACTCTACAAGCTCTTCGACAAGCCCATCGCATTGGACACGCCACCGACGACGCTGTTCCAGCGAACGCTGACCTGGGCACATGGATCCCCCCTCGGTACGTACCCGTTGGCGCGGTTGGATCCCGACGAATGCCTGGTGAACCTGATTGCGGCGTCTTCGGACTCGTTCATCCAGCCTGTGTGGACCAACCCGTACGCGCTTCGTCCGTCAGTCGCGGCAGCTCCGTTCGGTCTGTCGATGAGCTACCCGTACTCGACTCGAGCCTTCTGGGCAGACTCGGGCAATGGTGTTGACGCAAGACGCTACTACACGCACGCAGTGGTCGGCGAGTTCGTGCTTTCGGCTGCCCAGTTCACGTCGGCACCAGCTTTCAAGGTCACAAGCTGGGACGATCTCAGCGTTTCGATCCAGTTAGCCAAGTCGATGTCTGCCAAGATGGACGCCACGCTTGTTCCAGGCATGGGCTCTGTCTCTGCGACCTACTGAGCACTCACACCGTGGTTTGAGAGCGTGCACCCGATCCAAGCGATTAGCGGCATCAACATGGACCTGGGAACCTAGGTAGCCTACACACGCTTCGTGTTTTCACTCGGCAATAGACAGCGGTCGGCGCTCTACACCGAGAAGTCGCTCACACTCACACTGAGTAGCTACACGGCCGTCGCAGCGAGTGCCTCCTACACCGGATTCGTGAAAGCGGCAATCGTGACAAGTGACGCACAGCTCGATACACTCGACAAGAGCGCCGCGTGTCAGCTCACGGGTGGTAATGTCGAGGCCAAGGACGCCAGCTCGTACATGTTCCACCTGAAGACCAGCGGCAACTGCTCCACAGGGCTGTTCCACTTCCTGCAGGTGCGCCACACGGACACACTCGACCGTACCTCAGCTATCGAAGTCCCCGGTGCGATTGCGAACTCTGCGACGCGTGGCCCGATGGCAGGCGTGCTCACCCAGTCGGATCCGCCGGTGATCCGATTCACTGAGACGACGAGCGTGCCAGTAGACTTCTACCCACCACGCAAGCCCACATGCGCGGTTGTGAAGGCACAACAAATCAAGGAAACACTCATCAAGGGCTTGGACGCTGGCTGGTCGCGAACGACTTCGAGGTGACCGGCGTCGATCGTGCGCAAGTGTCTCGACAATCTGGAGGCGCTGCTCGTTCAATTTGTCAGTGACTCAACTCCTCTACAGTACGACTCGACCTACCGCGGCATTGTGTCGTCTGCTGGGCTACTTGGAACGAGCGTCGACGCTGACTTTGGCAACGCGGTGTACAACGACCACCACAATCACTACGGAGGCTGATCGCGAACGTCGCGATCCTCAATTACTTGGACCCAACGTGGTTGGAGCTGCCCAAGGTCAACACGATTGCCACGTTCCTCATCCGAGACGTTGCGAGCCCGTCGCGATCCGTCACGGCGTTCCCAAAGTTCCGCCAGTTCGACTGGTTCCGCGGCCACTCGTTTTCCCACGGTATCTTGCCTTCCGCTGACGGCAAATACCAGGAGAGTTCGTCCCAGGACGTCAATTTCCACTACGCCGTAGCGCTGTTCGCCAAGGCGACGAAGACCTCGGCGTTGGCGACTGCGAGCCAGCTCATGCTGAAGCTGAACACGCGTGCAGCGCAGACGCACTCACTGATCACCAGCGACAACCGCGTGCACCCGGCACCGATCCTGCCAAACAAAGTCACGGGAATTCTGTTCGACAACAAAGCAGACTACACGACGTGGTTCAGTGCCGAGAAGTACGCGATCCACGGCATGCAGATGATCCCCATCACATCCGTGACCGAGTTTGTACGCTCAGCCAAGCTCGTGAAGGAAGAATGGGACGCCGTGCTCAGCAAGATCCCTGATGTCGTCAACAACAACGTGGACAACGCGTGGCTGTCGTTGATCTATACAAGCTACGCGACGGTGAACAAGACGCTCGCAATGGAAAAGCTCCAGACCGTGAGCCTGGACGACGGGCTGAGCCGCACGTGGCCGTTATACATGGCGGCGACACGCCCGTAAGCATACTACATACCGTACAGTAAATCGAACCATTGACTCCAAGCCCTTTCCCAGTCACTGACCCCTTTCTCAAACCCCACGGTGGCAACCGTTGTTCATTGTGCAAAAATGACTCAGAGCGGAGCGTGGTTCACGCTGGAAGACGCCAAGGCATCGTTCAATCTCTTCTGCTGTGTCTACGGTGTGGGCACACTCGGCATGCCAGGCAACGTCTCGCGCGCCGGTCCAGGCCTCGCGGTCGTCGCGCTGCTCAGTATGGCATTCGCGAACATCTTCGCCTCCGTCGTCATCTCCAAAGTGATGCTACGCACCCCCAAGTCGGTCAAGACTTTCGGCGATCTGGGCGAGTGGTGCATGGGTGCGACTGGCCGCGGGCTCACGGTGATCTCACAAATGGGCGTGTGCATCCTCCTGCCGTGCCTGTACCTTGTGCTCGGCGGCACACTGCTCTCGGACCTGTTCCCGAACACCTTCAAGGACTCGGTTTGGATCATCCTCATGGCTCTGAGTCTGCTGCCGCTGTGTTTGATTCCGACGCTGAAGGAGGGAGCTAGCTCGGCTTTCGCTGGCAGTATGGCTACCGTGCTTGCTGATTTCATCGGTATCGCCATATTGATTCACGGGATGTCCGGCCATCCATCGGTTCCGCCTCCTGACATCTCCTTCAAACAAGTCGCGACAACGTTCGGCAATCTCTCTCTTGCCTACGGTGCTGGCATCGTCATCCCCGCGCTTCAACGTGAGCACATCGAGCCAGAGCGGATGCCTCGCGTGATCTTCGTGACTCTCGCGGTGATCTCGTGTCTATTCTTCACGCTCGCCTTCAGCGGCTACGCAGCGGTCGGCTGCCAGATCGTCGGCAACATACTCTTCTCCATCTATCCAGACCAGGCCACAGGCCTGACCAAGCTCGGGTTCCGTGCGCACCGTGGGTTCGTGACCCTCGCGTTCCTCTTCATGCAGCTCCATATCACCATCGGCTTTGCGGTCGTCTTACACCCAGCTCTCTACTTGATCGAGCGCATGTTCCTCGGCATGCACAAGCGAGTGGAAGACGACATCGAGACACGCAACTACGAAGCTGCTGATTCCCCGGCTCACGAAGGCGCCGACAACTCCATTGAATCTATCGTTGAGGATGACAAGTCTCGCAACGACGAGGACACCGAGCTCAGTGAGTACAGGGGCCACGAGCTCAAGTACATCACCATGCGCATTGTCGTGGTGGCGCTCATGACAGCGACGTCTGTCGCGCTCAAAGACAACTTCAGCGAGCTGCAGGACTTCGTCGGCGCCTCCTGTATCACGCTCTGCTGCCTCGTTCTACCTGTCGTGTTCTACTTCAAAACGCTGTGGACAGAGCTCCCAGTGTGGGAAAAGATCGCAGGCAGCTTCGTGATCGTCGTTTGTCTCGTGCTTGGCACGTACGTGACGTTCACGTCAGGGAAGATCCTGTTCCGCCCAAGCTCCGCAGACTCCACCCACTTCCCATTCTGCCACGACGAGTTCAAGCACGACCTGTACTACAACGCTAGTGCCGCGAAGGCAATCAAACGTGGTTAGATCAGGAGAATACGAGAGCTAAACGAGAGTTTTTCATTCAAACTCTTTCAAAACTTTCACTATCGACACTTGCAACGATTCATGTTAGTTGAGCACGCCGGATGAGATCCCACTCGCCGACTTGCTGCCAGCCGAGCTCGTCTTCATGTAGCAAACCGAGTACGCGTACGTGAACGCCGAGCAGCGGGTCGTTGACGCACACTTGTCGCAGCACTGCTCCGGTGTAAGACCTGTGGCTGACGCCAAGTCGTTGCCGTAGAAGTCCGTGTTGGAGGAGTACGAGCACTTGGATTTCGGGTTCAAGATCACGGCCGAGACGGCACCGACCGACGTCTTCTTGGTGCCGGCGCCCTTCTTCAAGTAGCAGTACGCCTTGCCATCAGAGTTGTAGTTCACGAATGTGTACGCCACGCAGCCGACAGTGTTTGAACACTTGTCACAACACTGCTCAGGCAAAGCCACCTGCACAGTCGCGAGGTCGTCGCCGTATAAGTCGACGTTCACTTGCTGTGTGCCACACGTTGCTGCAAGTGTGCGGCACTGGTAGTAGTTTGGGTCCCACGGCTGGCAGTACTGCCCTGTTGGACACGCTGACGGACCCGTCCACTGGTTGCCACAGGCGCCGCCTGAAGGAGCGACAGTCGTCGGTGCAGGGGTCTTCGTCGTTGGAACAGGCGTCACAGTCGTTGGGGCTGGCGTGACGGTCGTTGGAGCTGGGGTGACGGTCGTTGGAGTTGGTGTCGTTGTGATAACAGCGGAGACCGCACCGATTGAGGTCTTCTTCGTACCCGTGCCCTTCTTGAGGTAGCAGTACGCCTTGCCATCAGTGTTATAGTTCACAAACGTGTATGCCACGCAGCCTGCGGTGGAGCGGCACTTGTCGCAGCACAACTCAGGCAAAGTCACTTGCACAGTCGCGAGATCATCGCCGTAGAAGTCCACGTTGACTTGCTGCGTACCACACGTGGCTGCCAGTGTACGACACTGGTAGTAGTTTGGATCCCATGGCTGGCAGTACTGGCCCGTGGGACACGAATACGGACCTGTAGACTGGTTGCCACAGTAGCCGCCTGAAGGAGCAGCCGTCGTTGGCGCTGGTGTGACCGTTGTCGGGGCTGGCGTGACCGTAGTAGGTGCTGGCGTGACCGTAGTAGGAGCTGGAGTCACCGTAGTTGGAGCTGGGGTGACAGTAGTAGGAGCCGGCGCCGCCACTGCAGTTGCAAGTCGCGCGGCCATGTAGAGAGCCCACGAGCGGGAGAGACCGTCATCCAAAGCCACGGTCTGCAACTTTTGAAGCGCGAGATCCGGATTCACAGTCGCGTAGTTGGCGTAGAGAATCGACATCCACGCGTTGGTCGAGCTGTTGCCCACGACGTCGACATGCTTGCTCAGGATCGTGTCCCATTCTTCCTGGATGAACTTTGCCGGACGCACGTACTCCGTCACAGCCGTGATCGGGATCATCTGGATACCGTGGATCGCCGCCTTGTCCGTGCTGAACCACGTCGTGTACGCCGCCTTGTTGTCAAACAGAATACCAGGCACCTTGTTCGGGATGAAAGACGCTGGGTGGACGCGGTTGTCACTGGCCATGAGGAAGTACGTCTGCACGGCACGCGTGTTGACTCTGAGCATCAAGACGCCCATGTTCATCAGCAAGCCGTTGTTTGTGGCTCGCCCGAACAACGCGATGGCGTAGTGGAAGTTGATGTCTTCGGAAGACGACTCCTGGTCCTTGCCGTCAGCCGCGGGCGTGATGCCGTGCGAGTAAGAGTGGCCGCGGAACCAGTCAAACTGGCGGAACTTGGGGTAGTTCGTGTCGCTGTTGGATGGGTTGGCAACGTCACGGATCAAGTGCATCGTTACGCGGTTCAACTGGCTGATCTTGGACCAGCTTGGATCCAAGTAGTTCACGATCGCTGCCGTTGCGATCCAGTAGCCGTAGTGGTAGTGGTGGTCGTTGTAGACCGTGTTGCCGTAGTCAGCGTTGATATCCTTGTTCACAAAGCCAGCCGAACTCACGATGCCTCGGTACGTCGTGTCGTATTGGAGCGGTGTATCCCACGAGTTGGCCACGTACCGCGCCAGCACCGACTCGAGCTTGTCCAGACACGTACGCAGCAGCGCCGCCTTATCAGAGCCCGTGACAACGTCGTCGTTAGCCATAAGACACAGGTTTGCGTACTTGTGCGCGAGCTTTCCGTTGGCGTAGTACCCGCCATTGGATTCCATAGGCCACGACGCATTGAGGTCTGCGATCAACGTCTCTTTGATCTTCTGGGCGGCGACAACGCTGGCAGTAGGCTTGCGTGACGAGTAGAAATCGACTTGAACAGTCTGCGGATCGACGAATTGAAGCACTGGTGGGCTGGTCTTGGTCAGTACACCAGTCATTGGACCACGCGTGGCTGAGTTGATACCAGCGTTTGCCACAGCAGCAGCACTGGTCGCGATCAGAGTGTCCATGTGATGCACCTGGAGGTAGTGGAAGAGACCGTTGGCGCAGTCGCCACTGGTCTTGAGACGGAACATGTAGTAGGCAAAGCCCATGCCCTCCACGTCACTCCCTTCCAGCACACACGCCACGGTTGCATCGAGAGCGGCGAGCTGCTCATCGCTGGTCACAAGTGCCACGCGCACAGTGCCGCCAATGGAGCTGCCGAACAGCGCAGTGGCGCCGTTGAGAGTGAACTTGAACGTCGTCGTCGTGTACACAGCCCACTTCTGGCCATTGGCAAGCGTGACGATGAAGCGCGTGCCTGTCACCGATCCGCCTGACGCCACGCTAGCACCGTTGATGCTGGTGATCGCGCTGGACGTGGCGATCATTGGCACGAGGTCGGTGTACTTGGCTGTCACGAAGGCCATGCCAGGCACAAGCGTCAGCTGGATGTTTCCCGTCGCACTCTGCCTGTCGGAGAACTTGACGGTCACACTGAGGTCGTCCCACGACGACACCTCGTACTTTGGCACTGAGTCGAAGGCCGACGCCGACAGCACGACATCGTTCGAGAAGATGTGCGAGTAGTAGGCACTCGCGTCGCCGTTCCCGGTCTTGTCGCCGAAGAACCGCGTCGGGAACGGGTTGTTAATGGCGAGGCCGTAAGGCGTCGTGTCGAGTTTCGGGCGAAGAGCGTACGGGTTGGTCCAAACAGGCTGTACGATGACGTCCGTCGACGAGGCGATCATGTTGCCCCACCAATTGTTGGTCGGGATCGGCTTGGAGCCGACCACGCCCGATGGCATGAACCGCGGCGGCAGCCACGTGGAGAGACCGGTGGTGAATGCGAATAGGTCGGGCGCAGGAGCTTCACTGGACAGAGGTGTGTCGAAGAGACCGTAGCTGCCCTTGTCTGCCATGTTGTACGTCGCGGCGGCCGCGAACGTTGACGCGCCGAGCGTGAGCGCGGTCGCGAGACTCGTCGCCACCTTCATTGCAATGCAGCGAGTGACACGAAGACGGCGAGAAGCGAAATGAAGCGTGGACCGACGCTTGGCTGTGAGCCGATCTATTGTAGCAGCGCCAGATCATCGTGAGCTTACGGAGACCGAGGCAATCAGCCAGACGCTTGGTTTGTAGAAGCCAGCAGCAGCCGGAACGAGACAGAAGTGAGTTGAGTGTCGCGCGTGGCAGCAACTGCCACCATGTTCACTATCATTACCGATGATGACCAGGAGTGGCCATACTGGAGTTGAGTGTGAGCGTGGCAGAGGGTAGCTGATGGCATGTGGGGCCAGTGTGCCAGTGGTTCCGAGGTCTGAACTTGTGACAGTGAAAGGGCAGAGGAGTCAGTAGGACTCACTCTGATGGCCCGGCTATGTGCGAGTGGAAGAGAGCAAAAACATGATTTACAGAGTTTTTGATAACCGAAATAAGGCAACTGGACATGTATTTCCATAACCGAAGTTTAGTTGACTATCCTACTTTACGAACTGTAAATGAGATTCAAAAGCCTGAAAATGCGTGGACCACACTAGATGTCCCTTTTCTTTAGTGACTGAATACAGTCAGTCAGTGCGTCTTGATCCAAGTTCGAGGGTCTGACATTGCTTCGTAAGGGCAATCGTCATGCTCTAGAGTTGTCTAGAGTCTCCTCTAACGGACGATCACGGCCGAGACAGCTCCGGGCGTCGCCGTACTCACTCCGGTGCCCGTTTTCAAGTAGCAGTAGGCCAAACCGTCCGGATTGTTGTTGACAAACGTGTACGCCGAACAAGTCGCCTTCGCCCAGCACTGGTCGCAGCACTCCTCAGGCAACTTCACCTGCACGCGGAAGATGTCGCCGCCAACAAAGTCAACACCCGTTTGCTGCACACCACAGGACGCCGGGACGGAACGGCAGAGGTATTCGTTCGGGCTCCACGGCTGACAGTACTGACCCGCAGGACAGCGAGTCGCCCCAGTGGCTTGAGTTCCGCATGCTCCATTGAGGGCCGCAATCGGCTTTGGTGCTGGAACTGGCGTCCGGATCACCGCCGAGACAGCTGCAGGCACGGCTGCGCGCGCACCAACTCCGGTCTTCAAGTAACAGTACGCCAAGCCGTCAGCGTTGTAGTTGACGAACGTGTAAGCCGCACAGCCTGCCGTGTTACGGCACTCATCGCAGCACTGCTCCGGCAGCGTCAGCTGAACGCGGTAGATGTCCTTGCCCGTGAAATCCACACCCGTTTCTTGAGCGCCACAGTATGCCGGAACGGAGCGGCAGCTGTACGCCGTTGGGTTCCATGGCTGGCAGTACTGCCCCGTGGGGCAACCAATAGCTCCAGCCGCTTGGGTGCCACAGGCTGCGTTGAGGGCGGCAGTCGGCTTTGGGGCTGGTGCCTGCGTTGGCTTCGCTGTCGGCGCAGGAGTCGGCTTTGGCGTTGGAGCTGGTGTCGTCCCTGGCTTAGGCGTCGGTGCAGGGGTCGGTGCTGGTGTCGGCTTTGGCGTCGTTGGCGCTGGCGTCGTACCAGTCGTCGTCGACGGACGCGTCGCAGCCATGTACAACGCCCACGCGCGCGTCAAGCCATCGTCCATCGCCGCGACCTGCAGCTTCTGAAGAGCCACCGTCGCGTCCACCGTCGCGTAGTTGGCGTACAGCAGCGACAT
>JAADVL010000815.1:0-14260 GCA_023334995.1 Pythium sukuiense | reverse complement strand
TTCCGGCTGCTGTGCATGAGCGAGTCGCTGGTCTCTCGCGTGGCTGTGGCCATTCGCACGAATCGACTGGTTCTCCTGATCGTGTGTCTGCGGGACGACGTTGGATGGCCTAGGAATCACGAGGTTGCCTCGCAGTCGATGCTCGTTGATGAAGTTCTGCAGATCGGCCTCTCGAATACACTGGCGCGCGCACAACTCCTTCAGTTCCACGTACTTGAGCTGTGTCGCGCGTAGCTCCTCTTCCTTCTGCCGCAGTTTCTTGGTCAGATACGTGATCGTGGACGACTCGCCGTCGTTTTCTCGTGTCGAGTTGCGACTATCAGCGATGAACGGCGGGAAGTCGACCCACAGTCGATCCATGAGCTCGATCACATCAGCGCGCTTGCCGCAGCCCTCGAGCGCGTCACGGCTGTTGGCCTTCCAGGTCTCCACTCGTGTATGGAACGCCGTGACTCGGTTCATGAGGTCTTCCAGCTGGGTCGCCAGCGCTGCCTCCCGTTGTCGAAGGCGCGCTACTCGGTCCTCATCCTTGGCGTTTGCCTGTCGACCTTCCACGACTTTCGGTCTTTGCTCGGACGCTCGCGCCGCCTCTATTTGGGCCTCCTCCAGTCGCGTGATCCGCTCGTCTTTCGCTCGAAGCTGCTCCGACAGCGCCTGGATCCTCGCGTCGCGCTCTCGGATCGCCTCTTCTCGTCCGGCACAGGCCTTCAGCTCGCTCTCCATCGCCACAACTTTCGACTCGTACATCTCCAGCTTCCGCTGCAGCGCTTGCGTCTTGCCTTGCTCTTCCAGCAACTGAGTCATCTTCTGCAAAACACGGTTCTTCTCCTTCTGAAGCTCGCCTTGGAGAGACCGGTCCTCCGCCTTGGACTCTTCCTGCCTCTGGAGATGTCTGGTCCTGTGCCACACTTCGTGGCCACGCTGCTGCTCGTCATCGTCCTCCCCAGCGTATTTTCTCGTCGTTCTCGTCTCCTCAAGACGCCTCGTCTCGATGGCCTGTGGACGATACGACCGCGAGCGTGGCGTGTCTCCAGCTGTGCCGTTCGGATACCTCTTCTGGCTGTATCGCTCGCCATGGTTCGCCTTGCCATTCCCTGGGAGTTCCTCTTCACTGCTCTCCTCGCTACTCAGCTCACGACGGCTCTTGACGCTCCGCCTGGCCTTGCTGCCCCCCTTCTTCTGCTTGGCCTGTTCCTGTTCCTGTTCCTCTTCCTCTTCTCGTAGCATCGGCACTAGCGCCATGGACGACAATGGCAGCTTCAGACCCGGCGGACACTCGTCTCGCGGGCGGATCTCTCCAGTCGACAAGAACACCAACTCCATCGGTCGGTCATGGAACGTGTTCTTCATCACCGCCGCCTCGTGAGACGGCGTTGCAGCCGCCGTCACACTCGTATGCTGCGGCTTGGAGTGGCTCACAATATCTCCTCCGTCCAGCAGCTTCTGGGCCATGCGCCGTCGCGGCGTCGGCGACAGTGGCAATGCGTCCTCCAGTGCCGCCTTTCTCACGTCATCATTGACCGCCTTTCTCGCGCTAATTCCGCCATTTCCGACTTCCTGCTGCAACTGGCGACGCCGCTGGCGATGCAGATAGCTCTGTGATGCGCTGATGTGGCGTGGCGACTGCAGAGGGAACTTGAGTCCTTTCAAACGCCGCGATTCCTTGTCATCCACGTCGTCATCCTCGACTCTTGAGTCCAATTCGTCGTCTGCAGACACCGCACTTTCGCGCTCGTCATCGCTCTTGGACTCCTCTTCCTCCTCCAGCTCGCTGTATTCCTTTACGCGTCGCTGTGGATCCTCAGATGCCGACTTGTGGAGCGTGTCGAGGTTTCCACCCCGGCTCTTGAGGTCGCCATTTCTCCGCAACAACTGCGAACTGGACGTGCCGAAGACCACGTCATCAGAACTCGTGAACACGCGCTCATCATACAGACGACTGAGCATCCTCGCAGCCTCTGGGTCGCCACGTAGCGCGCGTGCAAGTCGGACGTCGGACGTCGATGATAATGACGCTTGGTGGGGTTTCCGTCTGCCCGCGTTCGGCTTTTTGAAAATACTCGAGCAGATCCTAGCTGATAGGAACCGATGTCAGTTAAAATCGATTGAGCTGTTAGACGTTTTCAAAAAAGTGTTCGAAAAGAGTGACGTCACCGACGTGGCTGAGAGACAGACGCTCTCTTCGTGGGTCGCAATTGCGTATCTCTGATTGGCTGAAGGCGTTCGTATTCTTTTGTTTCCACCAATCAAATCCACTTCAACCAAATCGTCAAGTTGGCCTCCTGTTTTGGGCGTTGGATCTTTTTCGTCCAATCTGTCGCCCTTCCACTCAATATCATCCAATCAATAGACCTAAAATTGAATAATGACCAATCATTGGAGAGTGCGGGACGTCACCGCGTCATCCACTGGCTGCCTGGGTCCCGAAACGGCTCCATTCGTGTGAGCGGCGCAAACAAGCGGCAACTGACGCACCAATCCAAAGTTAACTGTCGGTTCACCACGCTCAACGTGGGTCGCAGGCAGCTCCCTCGACAGCCAGTCCCGCATCCGACCAGAAGAAGAGAGACCATCATGGCGACGACGGAGCCCAAGCCCGTGCTGCTGCGCCGCAACTCGCGCGTGACCGTCGACTCGATGCTGCGCGACGCCTTCGCGCGCGTGGACACGAACGGCGACGGCCAGGTGGACGCGCTGGACATCCAGAAGGGTCTGCGTGGCGCTGGCGTGCGTCTCTCGCCCGACGAGATCGCCACGCTCATGCACAAGCTGGACCCGGACAACCGCGGCGCGATCTCGTTCGACGAGTTCCACGCCATCCACGAGGCGTTCATCTCCAAGACCTTCAAGGACCTGGACTCGGGCAAGAAGGGCTTCCTGGACGACGAGGCGCTGCAGCAGGGACTCGAGCGACTGGGCGTCAAGGTCACGCTGGCCGAGGCCCACACCATGATTAAGGAGCTCAACCCGTCCGACACGCACCGCCTCCAGGAGAACGACTTCAAGTACCTGTACCTCGTGCTACGCGCCAAGATGCACGCGTCCTCGGGCTTTGAGCACCTGCTCTGGGATCCGGACGTACGCCACTTGTCCAAGCACTGGTGGAAGACCAGTGTGGAGATCGGGGAAGGTGGTCTGCGGGCCCCGCTGCCACAGTCAAAGGACGGCGCCAGTGGCGCGTCCAAGGTCACCCCGACCATCAAGTTCTTCGGCGGTGCGCTGTCGGGCGTGATCGAGGCGCTCATCCTCACGCCGCTGGACGTGACCAAGACGCGTCTGCAGCTGGACAAGACCGGCCAGTACCGTGGCTTCATCGACGCGGGCAAGCAGCTCTTTAAGGCGGAAGGCCCCAAGGGTCTGTATAAGGGCTTCACGCCCTGGACGATCCACGTCGTCACCAAGAACGGCACGCGATTCTACTTCAACGCCATCTACCGCAAGGCTTTGTCCGACCAGAACGGCCAGGTGAGCGGCGGCAACGAGTTCCTCGCCGGTGCGCTGGCCGGCGCGACCGAGGCCGTGCTGATCGTGACGCCGTTCGAAGTCATCAAGACGCGTATGCAGGGCCAGAACGTCATCAAGGGCCAGGAGCTCAAGTACAAGGGCACGATCCAGACGGCGCTGACCATCATGCGCAACGAAGGCCCACTGTCGCTGTGGAAGGGCGTCGCGCCGACCATTGGTCGCCAGGGCCTGAACCAGGCCTGCAGCTTCTGGTCCAACAACTTCATCAAGAAGAACGTGTGGAAGCTCGAGGATGGAGAGGCACTTCCAGCCTGGAAGAGTGGTCTCACTGGTATGCTCGGTGCCATTCCTGGCCCGTGCCTCAACTGTCCGCTCGACGTAGTGAAGACGCGACTCATGGCTCAGGAGTCCGGCAAGGCTGCTGCCAAGTACAAGGGCACGCTCCACGCGCTGCGAACGATCCCCAAGGAGGAAGGCTTCGCGGCGCTGTACAAGGGTCTCATCCCGCGTCTCACGCGTCTGTGTCCGTCGTACGGCATCCAGTGGCTTGTCATGGACCAGGTCACCGAGTACTTCTCCAAGCAGGACTAGATGTCTATTGACGATATCAAGTACATACCCACACTACAGTAGACACACGATCCCACACAACCTTCACCAAGAGCGATTCTATTGGGTACTACTGATCGTGTACACGACCAGTTCAAATGGCTTGTCGAGTGCCAGGTCCTCCGTGCTCACGTGAGGAAAGCAGCTTCCGATCGGTCTCACTGACGCGCCTGTCGCCTGGCGGTTGGCGTTCAATGCCGATGTGACAGCTTCGATTCCGACGCTCGCGGGTGTCACTAGCAGCACCGTCTTGTGGGCCTGAGAGAGTGAGTGGAGCTGGTCCTGCATGGCGCTTCCTCCGGCCAGATCCACCACGTCGAAGCTAATGGCGCCGTTGGAATCGGCCAACGCGAAGCGAGGCGGCATGTAGGTCTTGTAGAACACGAGCGGAACTCCAAGCGACAGCGGTTCGTGGAAGACACAGCCAGCAATCGACAACGCAGCCAGAGGTGAAGCCGTCGACGTGAGCTGCCCGAGAGTCAGCAGTAACGGGAGGAGACCGCCCTGGTGCAGCACGCCGAAGAAGATCACGAGCGTGAGGTTGAAGACGACCCACAGAGCCCTTCGCCACAGCGAGACTGACGTGGAGACCAATGCGTTTCCGCCATAGAAGAGATGCAGCGGCACAAGCAGCGGCAGCAGAAAGCGGGGCTCCTGGTGGGGAGCCAGTGAGATGGCGATCAATGGAATGGCCACGCAGCCTGCCTGCCAGACGCGAGGCCACGCCCACGATCGGACGGTCAGTACTGTCCAGACGAAGCCCGCGTACAGTGGCCCGAAGAGCATCGGCATGTTGACGAGCGTGTGGGTGGCACGTGGGTGGACGCCGTGGAGCTCGAGGTTTTCGTGCTGCATGTTGTACTGGAGGTTATTCCACGGCGCGACCACGAGGTTACTGAGTCGCCTGGGCGAGACGTCGACACTTCCACGGAAGTACCACGAGTCGAGGGCGATGAAGCTGAGTGACCACATAGCGAAGGCGGCGAAGCCCTGGACTGCGGTCGAGATCACGCGAAGAAGACGTGGAAGGAGGTGTGATGACGAAGTGGTGGACGAGAGAGAATCCTTCTTGGTGAGCTGCTGGAGGAGGAGCTCGTCCTGGCGACGTACAAGCTCAAGACCGAGAGGAAGGAAGAAGACTGGGAACGTGAACCGCGTGAAGAAGCCACATGCGAGCAGAGAGCCCAGGACGAGTGTCTGGATGTGGAAAATGCCGAAGAAAAGACGTTGATGCTACGAAAACGGAGTGAGTCTTTGGCTGTCTCGTCATGATCGGTTATGATAAGGATCCTCTGTCACGTACAGGGTTGAAGCAGAGTAGTGTGGCCATACAGAGCGCCAATATGATCGTCTCGAATGTGTTGGAGAAAGGCCGCGTCATGAAGAGCAGCGTGGGCCACGACGTCGCAAAGCCCATGACGACGGTCATCGGGTGACGTCCTCCACCCAGAGCCTTGGTGCATTTGAAGAGGATCCAGTCTACCGAAAACGAACGCAATACCATGAGAAGGAAGGCAATTACCTAACAGTTAGAAGGGGTATCTTACCGACGCCGAAGGAGGCGAAGCAGAGCACGAGGCGAGGCACGAGCAGCAGCAAAAGACCGGACAGGCGCACACCAAGCGCCTTCAGCAGCATATACGGCAGGCCTGCGACTAGCGAACTACAACCACACCATCCTATCAACAAACTATCCAATGCACAGGCGTGTGAATGCAGGCAGAGCACGCACGGGAAGAGCACGGAGCGGTTGGGCGTGGGCAGTTGGAACTCCCACGGGATGTGGAGCTTCTGCGCGGCGGTCTGAGGTAAAGTGTGGCGCGCCATGACCTCCTGGCTCTGGAAGAACTCGTCCGGGTGGATCATGGATAGCGAGGATACAGCGACGACGACGCGCACGGCCGCCAGGAGCGCGTACCATCGCCATGGCGACGGCGGCGGCCGTGGAGGAGATTCCGCCATTTTGATGCGGATTGTGGCTCTTTGTCTAGTGAGGTCACTTGAAGTCGTACTGTGGATCCTTTATTGGGAGGTAGTGGACTCTTGTAACGGCATGATTTCAAAGCTTTAACCTTAAAAGGTCCGCGAGGTTTTATTGTAGCATGCACAGTTCAAACAGCGTCCGGGAAAGGGCGGGAAGTTCCGCACACCAACAAAGCGAAATTGCCAACAAAAACCGCGAGACAGATCGCCAACGAAAAAAAGCGCCAACGAAAATCCAACAAAATGGCGACGCCGACAGGAACGATGACGCCCATGCGGCCGACGGAGACACGGCGGCGGAGACGCACGCCCAGTATGAGCAGCAGCGGCAGCGACAGCGACCGCACGACGGCGCGAGGGGAGGCCCACTACAGAGACGTGCTGCTGCTGCTTCAGAGCGAGTTTTCGCGCGTTGTGGCGGCGCTGGAGACGCGCGCGACGTCGCTGGAGGAGCACAACGAGGCGCTGCAGAGCGAGGTTTTGACGCTTCGTGAGGAGCTCACAGCCGCGAAGGAGGCCCAGCGACAACAGCAGAGTGAGGCGCACGAGCAGCAGCTTATGCTGCGCGAAGAGAGCGAATCCAGGGCCGCTGTGATGGCTGAGAACGAGCGAAAATGGCGCGATGAGTGCGAGCGACTGCGTGTGCAGCTGCAGAATGAACAGAAGCAGTGGGAACTGGAGCGTGAGATGAGGGAGAGCGAGGCGCAACGAGTGGCCAAGCAGCTCACGGAGACGGTGGCGCGGCTCGCCGGCGAGCAGCAGACCAACTCGACGATGAGCCAGGAGCTGCAGCTGCTGCAGTGCCGCGTGGACACGGCGGTGGCGACGTCGCGGTCGTTTGAGGCGCGTCTGCAGCAGCTTAAGCAGCTCAAACGCGATGAGAAGGCGGACTACGAGGCCCACGTGGCGCATCTCAAGCGCCGCCTCGAGGACAAGAAGCAGCAGAACGAGTATCTCACGGAGGCGCTCATGGACAAGGAGAGCCGCAGGGCTGTGAGGGCCAAGGAGCCGCTGCAGCTCAAGGACCACGCCAAGAAGCCCAGCAGCCGACGAGTGGCTCGTGACCACGAGGAGCTGCAGTCCCACGCGCCGACGTCGCCCACGTCCTCGGCGTCGCCGCTGCTGTCGCCCACGGCGTCCTCTCTGTTCACGACCTCGCGTCCGACGACCGCAGCGTCGACTGCGACGGTCTCCGCTTCTGTGACGCAGCCACGAGAGAGCAGCAAGACGATCCGCACGCGCGGCAGCGACCGCCTGCAGCGAGAGCTGGACGATCTGCGGCGGAAGATCAGCGCGTGCATGACGACGGAGACGACCACGGCCGCAAGGCCGTAGGAATCATTCCACATGCTATAATATAATCAGTATTATTTATCTCTACCTACTCAAGTTCGTGCGAAGAATACAATAGTTACGGCTGCTGGACGCGGCCGAAGAGCGGCTTGTGCTTGCTGTCGGCCGACCGCACGCGTGGCTTGGCGACGCTGCGAGGCTCCGGAGAGGCGCCGAAGCCGCCGCCTGGCCGCGCTCGGGACGACGGACTGTTGAGCACGCCCGCCATGTCGTCGTCCAGTGATGGCGCTCGGCTGCGTAGGTGGCTGATGTGTGGATAAATAAGGCGGTGCGGCTGCGCAGGAGCTGGGTGGGTAGTCGTCTGGGCTAGAAGCGGAATGCCTGGCTGGTGGTGGTGATGAGGGCTGAGCGCGGCGGCCGCAGCCTCGTCCTTGTCGAAGTAGGACGTGAACGACAGCAGTCCGTCGTTGGCGTCGTCGTCGTCGTAGCCCAGGAAGTCGCTCAGCTCGCCCGAGCTGGCCACGTGAGACGATGAGAACTGCATCATCACAACAACAACACTGTGAGTTTAGATGGGGAATACAGTATGTGAGACCTTGGGGGGCTCAACGTACCGACAGCGACCGCGTGACACGACGATGGTTGGAGGGTTCTGTCGACGCGCTGCTCGCCACGCTGTCTCCACCGCTCGATCTCTGGCGCCGCAGGAGGATCTGGGCAAGCGCCGAGTCGTCTTGGCTGCTGCGAGGCGAGCGCATCTTGCTGGAGAAGCCGCCCTTCCGCGCGTGGGACGCCATCGCGGCCTGCTTCACAGTCGGGCTCTGGATTTGGTACGCGTTAACGACGCCGAGAGACACGGTGCGAAGCAAGGCAGGGGCCTTGGCAGGGATCACGATCCCGCCATCCGTGTCGTCGTCATCATTCCGTGCGCTTCCAGAGGACACACGGTCCTTGCCACGCTCACCGGCTCCGTCGTGGTGGTGGCGGATGGGCGACATGGACGGCACCCCTGGGAACTGGTTGCGCATCCACTCCTCCTGCTCCTGTTTCAGCTTCTCCTCCTGCTTGAGCTTGGCGTGGATGATGCTAGTGAACGTCCTCTCCTGGTTGAGAACGCGATTGGCCATCGGAGACGCTGGTGCTGGGAAGTCCATGGGCACTCCGCTGTACCGCCGTTGCTGGTTGTGTGGCTGTTTGTATGGAGACATCGCCATTCCAGCGCTTCCGGGCATAGTCGTCCCACGGGAAAGCGCTGGCCGTGCGCTTCCACTGGAAGCCGTTGGCGTCGACGTGGCTGCGGCCGCCGCGAGTGCCCCTCGAGCCCCGCCACCAGCAAGCTCCACGTTTCGCCTGGCAAGCTGGACTCGCAAATCCATTGGCCGCTGACTCGCGGACTTGGCTGGAGGGCTATCGTACGCATACAAAGGGGAAGAAGCCGCCGCTCCAGGCAATGCGGACGGCTTGGCAGACTTGACGGCACCAGCCGCGATTGTGTGGTGCAGTCGATGGGGGAACGAGTTCTGCGGCACTGGAGACGACGAGTATTCTAGTGGAGGCGACGGAACCAGCGGCATGAACTCGGCGTTGTTGTCGGTATCTCGCTGGTGCTTTGGTCGCTCGTCTTCTTCTTCTCGTATTGCCGGGCTGCCGATGGTCTGCGGCTCCTCGTCTTTGAATTTGACGCGGTAGTACGGACTCTGTGGGCTGTGCACAACGGCAGGCACGTGGTGAGCCACAGACGGGCGCACTGGAGAATCCTTCAGCGGTGGTGTGGTTGGCGCTGACGGCACGAGAGGCTTGGCGTGAGAGCGTGCAAACGTCTGGCTCGTGGACACGGGCGGCGTGGCTAACGCCGGTGCGACGCCCAGCGTGACGGGTTTCCGAGTGTCGACACTGATCGAGTGGCGCTTCTTCTTCAAGTAGGCGCTGGGCACGGGCGAGTTGATGTGCTCTGGTGGTGGCTGGAACGCCACGCGGCCTGTGTAGATATTGGGCAGGGTCTGTCGGGCGAGATGGTTGCCGAGAGTCTGAGACAATGGCGCCGGCGGTGGCGACGCGAGTGCGTGGGTTCGCTGGTTGTTGTTCAGATCTTCCTCGTGCGTGGTCTTGCGGTGGCGACCTTGGAACGTCAGCGTGATGTCTGTGTGGCCGAGGCTGAGCACGTCGCCGTCCTTCACGACAACAGCGTCGCCATGCACACGCTGCTTCTGGTTCAGCATCGTACCCAGATCGCTGTGGTCCACGAACACCCACACGCCGTGCTGAGGCGTGCACTCGAGCGTGCCATGGTTAATGGAGACCTGTTCGACAACCATAGAAAGAAACGCCACGGCAGTAGCCATGTCAACAGCCACGCTCTCTCCTGTGTGCGTCCAGTGAGCTGCTCGCACCTGTGGGTCATGGAGACAGGTCTCTCGTCCGATGGCGATGCCCATAGAAGCACCAGCGCCGTCCTTGGAAGGTTGCATGGCGAGCGGGCCGCTGGTGACAGCAGCGCGCGTGCGGCGGCTGCGCACATGCAGCACCACAGCGCGGACGCCGCCGTCACTAGTGTGGCTGCCTGGCGCTGTGTCTGATCGCATGGAGAGCTACGTCGATGTATAGATGGATCTTGGCTACTACGTGGCTCTTGGCTGGGGATCGAATGGGACGCGTCCGCAAACGCCACTGTCGGCCGAGTTGCAGGAGACGTCCGGTCGTCGGAAGAGCTGCGTGCGTGCCCTTTCTTCAATGGAATCGCCCGCTACGGTACGCAGTGCGGGACACGCATGGCCATTGTCGGAATCTTTCCACCAAGAGCTCCTCTCTTGCGAAGTTCGAATTGGATCCATGTCTATTCTTGTAATAATAGTAAACTAGAAATGGGTTCGATGTTTCTAAATTCCCAAAAGCGTTTTTTTTAGAACATGTACTGACTTACGTGCATTGATGCCTCCCGCCAATGGTGCAGCTCCATCAGCGAAGAGCTCCGATCATCAATCAACAGCACCAAGCACGCGGAAGCGAAGAGATCGATCGACTTAGACAGAGCACCATGCAGCGAGCCATGATTGCACGTGCGCGTCTGGCGCTTGCCCGCACTGCAAAGCACACGCCTGTCACGATGTTGGCACGCGTGGCAGCGCAGCACCTGCAGGCCACGCGAGGCTTCCAGTCGACGGGCGTGACACAGCTCCGCCGACGCAGCCACGGCGGCCGCACGGCTGCGCCCAAGGTGACAGCGGACGACAGTGGCAGTGACAGTGACAGTGACGACGATGCCAGCAGCAGCGACAGCGACTTGGACAGCGACGATGAGGAGCAGGATGAGGCGGAGGACGAGGACGAGGAGGGAGAGGCGGAGATCGATCCGGAGGCGGCGGCCATGGCGGCGCAGTACATCGGCGTCAAGTACTCGCCGAGCAAGGTCAAGAAGTACAGCGCCGAGTTGGAGCTGGACGATCTCGTGATCAGCGGCGGCGACTTCTGGACGGCGCTGGACGCCGCCAAGGGCTACGATGAGCTCGTGGACATGTACTGCGACCTGGACACGCCGCGCAACTTCCCTGCCGGCTCGCAGGACGCTGAGGTGGCGGCTGGTGCCGTGTCCAGCACGACGGCGGCGGCATCCTCGTCGGAAGCTGCCGAGTGGGCGATTCCTGAGACGGGCAAGCGTAACGCGGACGTCATCCCGCCGATCCCAGGCCAGTACCTGGAGCTGGACGAGGTGCTGGAGGCGCTGGCGCGTGAGAAGGCTATCGACGTGTACACGGTGAATCTGGCAGGTAAGTCGTCGCTAGCCGACTACATGATCTTCACGACGGGCCGCTCGCAGGCGCACATGCGCCGCATGGCCGACATGATGATCGCGTCCATGAAGGCGCGTGCGCTCAAGGACGAGTTCGAGTACTCGGTGGAAGGCCGCGACTGCGACGACTGGATGATCGCCGACTGCAGCAACATTGTCGTGCACTTTATGCGTGAGGACACGCGCCGCATCCTGAATCTCGAGGACCACTGGGAGAACATGGTCAACGACAAGCACAAGGTGTACGGCGACATGAACGAGGACGAGTACATGGACCGCTTCGGCACGAGCGAGCTCATGGAGTACATCGAGGACGACGACTTCATCCCGGGCGAGAGCCCCGAGGCCGAGAGCCTCGCCAAGGGCGACGACGTCGACTGGAAGTAGACAACAGGCGATGCATCACCATGAATAGACTCCGTTGTAATGGAATGGTTTTGGTGCTGGGGCTTTCTATGGATATGCAAAGCATCTAGGCTTCGGCCGTGGTGGCCACGCGGGAGGTGGTTGTGGAAGCCGTCGCAGCAAGACTGGAGGAGCTGCTCGCCGTTCCCTTTTCGACGTCGGCGCCGTCGTCATCGTCTGGCTTTTGGGAGACGGATTCGTACGATGAAGATGACGCGCGCGACTCCTCCACTGGCAGCGAGTAGATGTACACGCCCGAGGACACGAACACGACTGACACGACCAGCGACAGTGTGAGCGGCAGGCCAAAGAGAACGGCGCTCAAGATCGGTAGGAAGACGAGCTCGAGCGCACTAGCGATGGCCTTGCGGACCGAGTCGAGGACCTTGAGGAAGAGACTCGTGACGACGCCAATAAACGACATGATGAGCACCATGGGCAGCACGTAGAACGAGAAGAGCACGGATAAGTTGGCGGGCGTGATGACCTCGGAGAACGTCTGGCCCGTGAGCCCCAGCACGAGCATCAGCACTGTACAGACGATCGAGTCGAGGTACATGAAGATGTTCTGCAGGTTGAACGGGATCTTGGCCTGCTTCTTGAGCAGCACTTCGTTGTACACGCCCGCAAACGTACTGCTGAGCATCTGCACCATGAGCATACCGTACGCGAACAGCGACGGCCCGGCGGCGGCCTGCGACGCGTGCGCGGTTGAGGCCGAGCCGAGCGTCTTGATGGCGCAGCCGAGCGTGGTCACGAGCAGCGAGATCCACTGGTTGCGGTTGAGCGGCTTCTGGAACATGAACTGGTGCAGCACGCCCGTGATGACCATGCGGAACTGCAGCAGCAGGAAGTACGTGGGCGCGTCGAACTGGCGCAGGTTCACGTACGACAGCACGTCGTACAGCACGTAGAGCCCCGACGGGACCAAGTACTTGACCAGCAGCGCGCGGTGCTCGGCCATCTGAGCCACGAGGAAGCGCACGCGCTCCACGAGCGACGGCTTGTCCACGGCGTCGCGCGTCAGAAACATGTACGACGCGATGCCCAGCTTGCAGAAGGCCTGCAGCACGACGGCGGCCGTGGCGTTGAACGTCACGTGGTGGCGCTTGGCCAGCTCGTTGAGAAGACCGTAGCCCACCCATAAAGACATGTACGTGATGAACACGGCGCGCTGCTCGCGCGTCTCCAGGCCCAACGGAGCCGTCATCTTCAAGCGCGTTTGCTGGTCACTCCCGAAATGAGCCAGTCAGGCCATCGGAGGCCCTATTCCAGGTGCCAAACACAGAGGAATATCGCTTTAATGTTGCTCTATTGTTGCAATTTTGTTGCGTGTTTGGTCGGCAAGGGGCTAGTTCTTTTATCTAGGCTAGCTGCTGGAGGCTAATGGCTCGAACCACAGCTCGAGCATTTGGTGTGAATCGACTGGGTAGTCGTCACGTGGGCCCTTGTACGGTACGGCCTGGAAGCCCGCCTTCTCGTACAGCTCCACGCGCCAGCCTTTCTCGCATTCAGCTCGGAAGACGTGCAGACCAAGATGCTTGGCTTCGTTTATGAAGAACTCGACCATTTGCATCGCGAAGCCCTGGCGACGGAAGGGCTCAAAGACCTCGAGGTGGGCCAGGTTGAGCTGCTTGATGTGAGGGCTGAGCTCTGGGTAGTACGGTGGGTAGCCCAGGCCCACGTAGGCGACCGCAACGACCGTTGGCTTGGCATCCTCAGCCTCTGTCAGCTCAGCGATGAACACGCGGACGCCCTTGTGGCTCCAGTCGTCGCGGTCGACGACGCGCTTCAAGAACGCGATCCGCTCGACGTCGTCCAAGGGGAAGCGATCGATATCCTCAGCCCGAAGGGGGTGGATCTCCAGACGTGGTGTGGCGGCGTAGTCGTTCATGGTGGTGTCGGTCGAGAGGATTTGCGAGTGCGTGGAAAGGCATGGCGATCTTCCTGACACGAGGGGCTCAAATAGGAATGATTGCGTCGTTGCAGGAATGGTTGTGGGGGAAGATCAGCAATGCACGACCTCCATAAATCCAGGTTGGATGGAGACCGTCACCGTACTGCCGGCGCCACTGTCAAGAGCCATGCACCCGTTGCAAGGGTATCCTAGTGAAATGAGCGCAAGGAATACTCTAGTTACTTGGAGGCCGTTTATGGTTGTTTTATGAAAATCACTCTCTATCAGCGATGGAGACTGTCACGCAGAGACCGGTGGTACAGTGCTTACGTGCAGCTCGTGAAGCTCTGGGACTGGATAGTGTCTCTGGTCTTGCAGAAGCGGCACGTCGTGCTGAAGCAGCCGAGACCTCCGCTAGCACAAGCCGTGTCACGGAAGGCACTGATGCCAACAGCGGCGTCGCCAGACGACACGCTCTGCGGACACGTGTCCACGACCTTGCATACCATCAAGTGCTGGGACTGAATGGTGTCGAAGAGCTTACAGTAGCGGCACGTCGACGAGAAGCACCCCAAGCCACCGCTCACGCACGCAGAGTCGGTGAACGCACTGATACCGACAGCGAGATCCCCGGTAGCGACCGTAGCAGCGCACGCGTCTCCTGAAATAGTGGGCGCCGTGGGTGCGGTTGTCGTCGGCGTAGGAGTAGTTGGCACTGGCGTCGGTGCACGAGTCGTTGGCACCGGAGTCGTCGGTGTCGGTGTACGAGTCGTCGGCGCTGGTGTCGTTGGTGGCGGAGTTGTTGGTGGCTTGGTCGTCGT
>JAADVL010000814.1:0-14288 GCA_023334995.1 Pythium sukuiense | reverse complement strand
GAGTTTTCGCCAAGCCACTTTTGAACCTTTTGATTGGACGATCACGATAAGATCCCGCCAATCACTGAACACGCTTCGAGCCAAACGAGAATCGCGCGCTTCTCGTGCTTCAACCCCGAGCTCAAGCCGATGAAAAATGGCGGAGATATGGACACTTGAAATTTGTATATGGGGGGCACTGACTTTTCGGATACGCTGGACATGCAAGGCTTTCGGTCAGTCAGGATGGCTCTGCTCCCATGTCCTTGCGGCAGTGGGCCTCCTCAAGTTGTTCGACACCAGCCTCTCAGGATCCGCTGTCCGGCGGGTACGTGTGCGTGGAAGACCCCCAATTTTCTGGTCGTCGATTGCGATGACGGGCGAGGTCGCGACTCGTACAGCATCGACGCTCTGATCGCGAGCTTCCCTACAAACCACGGTCGGCCGCTATGGCATCCTGTCGTCGAAGCTTTCTATCTCGAGGTCGATGATGACACTACGACCGAACATCTCGTGGGCCGAGTGATTTCAGTCCGTCAGCAGAATGGAGTCTTAGTGTGGCGAGTACGCTTTGGAAACCAAGAAGAAGGGGACATGAAGTTGAGCGCCTGGCTCACGCGTTCCGTCTTGCTCGGAAGATGGGAGCGCGCCTATAGATCTGCGTCTACCAACAAAATACGGGTCTTCGTTGCTTGCTGGAGTCCAGTCCACATCAACAGTTCGTTTGTCTGTGCGACAGTCAGTCAACAGGATGCCCGTGGTATGTCACTCTAGCACGCAAGCAAAGCGTTGCCGGTCCTGGAGATTGGCACGTCACGAACATGCTCCTGGAGCACCAGAACTGTGCTAGCGTAGCAAAGCCGTCCCGAGCTCGGCTGGGGGAGTATTTTGTTCCTTGTGGAACAACACTGACTCACCTCGTGAGCTATAGAATCTGCTGAGAACCTCGTTCCGCGACCATCTGCGTCTGATAATCTCGTGTGAGGACATTGAACTCTGGAACCCTCGTGTCGCCGCTAACACCATCGACAGCATCAGGGAAAGATGGCTTAAGCTGTTGATCCAAAGACGAACAAGCACGAGGCGGAACGTGCCACCTCGCTTCACCACGACTGCATTCTTGCCCTGGCTGAGCGCAACGTCGCTGAAGGCTCGAACAGCTGCCTTGCCAGACTCTCAGTGTTCTCTGTAGAGCGCGTTCTCGCCTGTCGACTCCATGCTTGATCTGATTTATCCGAGATCTGGTTTATCCGAGAGTGACCTCTGCGGTCGTCGTCAGATTTGGAGGCGATGGCTCGCCCAACTTTGAGGCAATGGCTCAGTGCCGCCCGATTTGGAGGCGAGGGCTCAGAGTCGCACAACTTGGCGGCGAGGGCTTGGAGTCGGCAGACGCTGAGGAGTGAAGATTTGTGACGTGGTGGTCGCAGAAAGAAACATGGCTACAGTCCCATTCCGTTTATTTCGCTGGTAGGTGGCTATGTTCCCTGTAAAATACAGTGTGTGTCACTTTCTGCGAAGAATGATTATATGTACGGGACTACTACTGCACATGTTTTTCTTGTCATGTGCACAACATGTATCAGGTCATGTTCCTCACATGGTCCGAAATACATTTTCACTTACAAGAATGGAATCTTTCGGTACTTTACGCGCAAGGTCCCAGAATCTTTGAGAGGTCCAGACCCTTCTCCCCTGCCCTCCTTCTTGCTCCCCCTGGACTTCTTGTCAAAGCAGATTTGTCCAAGCACAAAACCAGCCAGAAGGCTTCTTATGGTCGTCCGGACGCGCCGCAGCGCGGGCACGGGCGACGCTACTCCGCCTGGCCGAGCTCAGGGCGAGCCACCCCTGGCCATACTCCCAGATCCGGCGCCTCGTAGGACTCCGACGCCACCAGTCGTGATCCCGGCAGATGACGAAGTGGACGCGCGAGGTAAGTCTGTGAATGACAGTTTCAACGGTCATGTGGCCGACCCGACCTGTGCAAGCGTTACAGGAACTACCCCGCCAACATGGCGACCGATGATTCACATCCTCACCAGTCCAGGGGCCGCGGCAGCTTCGGATGCGGCGACGCTGACACCTACGCCACCGATTCCAGCTCCAAGCCCAAGACCCGCTGCCGGCCCGACAGTTTTCATACCCGATCCAGCCCCCCCTGCGAACACAACGGCACCAGCCCCTGAATTAATGACCGCAGGCCCCCCACCGCAGCCGCCGCCTCGTCAGCGAGTTCAGCAGCTGTGGCACTCGAACCCGATCCAGCGCCGCAAGCGCCCGCCGCTGCGCCCTACGGGAGATCCAGTGACACCTTTGGCTCCTGCTGGCGATTCCGGTACCACCACAGCAAATCCGGCGCCAGCAGTTCCCACCCCAGCTCCGACAACACGGGCAACTACCTCGCCAGCGGCTGCAACCACGACATTAGTCCCACCACGCGCGAATCCACCACCACCAGAAACACAAGGGCTCCTGGTGACCTCTTCCGTGAATGCTGAGGTGCCCGCATCGACGTCAGCAATCGCTCCGCGTCTGCTGGTTGCGACATCTGCAAGAACCAAAGAGACGGGAACGGCTTGGGAGGTCGTCTTACGTCAGATCCCCGATCTTGGAGGCACGCAACCACCCACCGGATACACATACCTTCCCCCCAGTGTCGCAGCGCATGTATCTACGGGTGACAGCCGGGGTGCGTAGATCATTGTGCCATGTTGTACATGTTGCCGACATGCTTTGAACATGTTCTAACTGACTGTGTGATTGTTGCAGCCACAGGAAGTCCAGTGCGTGGAATCATAACGGGAACCGTCCCATCCATTCGGGCATCCGTCGAAGCCCAGCGCACTCCAGCAGGAAGTGCGTTGCCCGAGGCACAGAGACCCGACAATCATCCAACAGAGTCACCTTCAACCCCCACCCACGAAGGTGAGTGATCATGTTCGTGTCATGTCCGGGTCATGGTACTGATATGTCACGGATATCTGCTTGCGTTGTAGGTCGGACATCCGCCCCTTCGACTCCTCGACGCAGCCCTCGAATTGACCAGCTCTCGCGTTCTCCGCCTTTGTCGGTCGTGCTCAGGTCAGATGCGCCGACGCAGCGCGCTGCGACAAACTACCAGTCGCTCTTCCCCCATCACCACTCGTGCCGGTGCTGCCCAGAATCGCCGCCAGCGGCAAAAGGCCGCGGTAGAGGCATCTGCCGATACCGCAGTTGTGGCTCAGCCTCGCCCAGCCCGCAGTCGTTCGACCAGTCCTCATGTACCACGCGCTCCTCGACAAGGACCGTCCGGCAAGAAAAAGCGCAAGTCGACATCCAAGAACGTGCGGTTGTCCAAAAGCGTCGCCTGGAAATGTTTGGGAGCGACGACGACGACGAATCTACGTAGGATGCCTCTGACGTGGACGACATCTTTGAGTCAGACAAGCCTGCGCGCCGCAGTCGTCCGCGAAAAGGCCAGCAGAAGTCCGTGTCTGTCCGCCAGCCAGCGCCAGCGGCCGAGGAGTCAGTGCAGGTGAAACAGCCAGCCAAATCCTACGATGGGATCGCGCCAGAGGGAACGTTCGGCTCTTGGGATGACGTCGACAAATACATGCGCAAGTTCACCAAGGCGACGAAGCAGAAGACCAAGATTAGTGAGACGCGCATCGCGAGCAAGCGACGGGCTGAACTACTGGAGTCGTGGAAAGAGGGTGGGAAGAGCCGACCGAAGCCTCACTTACCGCCAGACGAGTTCGAGTGGGTGAAGAAGGTGTACCATTGCACGCACGCACGGAGGCTCCGAGCGAAAGTCGCGTGGCGAGGGTACGCGGCCAATGCGCCACCTAGCGTGGAATTGATCTCCGTACAAGTTTCGATCAGTCTGAACGTGGACGTCGACGAAAAGGGAAGGCCGGACTGGAAGCTCGAAGTGTATAACGGCGTGTACATCCACAACCACCCGATTGGTGATGCCCAGTATCGCACCTACGCTTCCGAACGAGGTATCGTTGACCCCCGTCAACCGTAAGAAGGACATGTAACTGACAAGTTTGTGATATGTAGTCACCAGTGTCGAGACTATGATTGCATCCCGCATGAAGCCGCCTGCCATTTACAGCTTCCTCCTGGAGAAGGGCGAGAATTTGGTCAAGTGTGACGTGATTGCCAAGCACAAATCCAAAGTGTCTACGACCGAGGACGGCGATGTGTTTGAGAGAAGATTGCCCAGTGCGCCAGTGAGGATCATGCATGGTGACTGTCGACGAGACAGAAAGAGGTCACACTGGTGTTGCAGCATTCACGGCGGCTACGATGCGAGCAACGTATGCTCGTTTCCCAGAGCTAGTGCTGGTTGATTGCACACACAAGACGAACCGGTAAGTGGACATGGTAACGTGCAATTTTCATGCGAGAAACATGCCAACCAAGTGTCTAACTTGTTGTGTTGTGTTTACTCACAGGTGCAACTACCAACTGTGCACCTTTATGGTTGTGGACGAGCACGGTGTCGGTCAGCCGGTGCAGCACTCGTTGGTGGAAACGAACAGCGATTGGCACATGCTCTGTGCGCTTCGCCACTTTGTTCGAGCCCATCCGACTTGTGAGACAGGGCTGAGGGTTGTGATGGTAGACAAAGATCTCAACGAGATTCGTGTCATCGGATCGCACTTCCCGTTGGTCCAGGTTCTCATCTGCACATTCCACGTCAAGAAGTACCTGGCTCTCGTGTCGCGCAAGCCCGTGTACGGCCGCATCTCAGCTGACGACCACGTAGCTCTCGACGACTACTTGCACTTATGTGTGTACGCGAAGAGCCCAGAAGACTACGCCCAGCGACTCGAAGATCTCCGCTCATTCTGCGATCGTGTCCAGTTTGGGTCGTTCTTCACGTATTACAAGAACAACTGGGACAACTGCAAGCCCATGTGGGTCGAGTTTTATCGGTAAGTCATGTTCAGAGCATGTCTGTTCCGAGTCATGTTCAGCACATGTCTGTACCGAGTCAAGTTCAGCACATGTCTGTACCATGTGCGTTGGGCAACTAATGCGGTGTTGTCATGTCCGTAGGCAGAAGCTTCCATTCTTCCGTGTGAACACGAACAATCACCTCGAGAGCTTCTTTGGGAAGTTCAAGGAGTACCTGAAAGACGACATCAGCATGTCCGAGTGCTTGGAGGAGTTGTCTGCCAGGGAACGAAGACGCGAGAACGAGCTGCGCTTCACGTCGGATCGGGTCGGTGCGTAGGTGACAACAACTATCACGACCAAGAGATGAAGAATTTGCTGCGCTTTACGACGCATTTTGTTGCCGAGAACGTGGCTCGTGATTACGCGCGCGCCAAGAGTAAGACCATGGATTACACGTACGATATCGAGGACGACGGCTGCTTCGTCCAAGTCCAAGGTCGTGATGCGGGTCACCGTCTCAACGCAAAGACCTTCACCTGTTCGTGCGCCTTCGCAACCAACATGAAGCTGCCGTGTCGTCACGCGATGGCCTATCGCATCCACACCGACGCCGTGCCTGTCATTCCTCTTGAAGCTGTGGATTTGCGGTACGTCTATATTCTTCATGTTGGATACGGCTTGTTCATGACATGTGAGTGACATGTTGTGTGCATGTAGGTGGAGTCGCAATGTCCAGAATGTGCCGAGAGCAGTGCAATTCGCGTACAAATGCCACAGTGAGCCCCAGCCAGCGAGTCAACCAACTCCACGAAGTCGAAAGGAGCGATACAACGACGCCATGCGTGTTCTACAGCCTCTATGCAGCGAGATAGGCGAGATCTCAGATGAAGACGTCTTCTCGGCTAACCTCAACTTCATCAAAGATCAATGGTACAACGCCCGTCTTCGGATGCGCCTCCCTGTCGAGCCACGAGAAGAGAGTCAGCAGAGAGATGAGCGACGACGACGAAGCACGCGACGAAGGAAGCGATGACGACGATGGGGGTGGCAGTGGTGGCGGTGGTCTGCGCTAGGCTGATGGCGAGAATGGTGACGAGAACATGGGCAGTGGAGAGACCGGCGACGGTGGTCAGAACGAGGGTCGTGGCGAGAACGAGGAGCACGGCGGGAACGACGACGCGTCAATGCCCCTCTCTCAAGCGCACAGTCTTTACTCGGAGGAATTTCCGACAGCCGCCTACGCCTCCACCCATTCACTTCAACCAACGCGTTTCCAGTGTTGGCCGCCCTCAGTTGAACAGGGAGGAGGTTGCTTCTGCCGTGCGTCAAAATCGCGTCTTGTTCGACGCGACGACACAGGCGCGACGCGCCAATGGAAGCATCACGTTGATGCAGCTGTTGCGCACGCTCGACGATGAGAAGCCGTCGCTCGACGAGCTCAGGAAACATCTCGTCGGGGTTATGGAGCGCAACAAGAACCTCGAATGTTGTCGTCCGACGTATCTCAAGCAGCGCAATCCGATTGTCGTCGACGACATCTACTACTTTCTGCCGGAAGCCCTCCTCAACAAGTGTTTCAAGATCCTTCCCCTCGCAAACCAGTTCAACGATGCCATTTCGGTCGCCAGCTCACAGCCATCAACCCAAAGTCAACGTGCCAGCCAAGGCGGCGAGCGCGACGTCGAAGTTGTGAAGATCAAGAACCTTCTCTTTCGGCGCGGGGACATCGAGACAATGGAGAAGGCCCGCCAACTCAAAGAAGCTGCAGAACACGGTTTGGATGTCGTACGGTGGCTTCGTGTTGAAGTGGCTCCGTCTGTACCAGCAGAGCTTCAAACATCGGTGAGTTCGGTTGCAGCACATGTCGCGCGCATGTATCCGGCATGTCGAGTTCAGGTAAGTGCCTTGTCGTGGCGTTCATATGGATGGGCATGAAACGATCATGTTCTGGGTATGTGCACACAGGGTCTACGAGTCGAGGTCTTCTACGAGATGCTGTGGCGCTTTCAACCCCCTGCCTGGTTCAACGACGCGATCATCTTGGGATTTCTCGAACGGTTGTCTGACCAGTTCGTAACCTTTGGAGCTACCTCAGTTCATCGTACGTCACCGGCAGCCACACCGACCCTGGTACGTGAGTTCACCGCACGGGTCCGAGACGAAGTCTATCGCTGCTGTTTCAATGAAAACGTGAAGACGTTCGCGATTCCAGTTCTATTCGGGGCTGGTAACGGATCGCGCTGGACGTGCATCATCATCGACAAGTCAAGCTCGACAGCAATTGTGTATGACTCGATGAATGCAGACCAGATGCTCAACGCGATGGCGAGTCTCGTCAGCCAAGTTCCCAGCAAGACACCTTGGAAGGTCCAGCGGTCTGGTGTGCCACTTCAGTTCGACGGATATAGCTGTGGCTTCTACGCCTGTCTCAAGGTGTGGCGTCATCTGGATGAGGAGTTTGAGCGAGATTCGAGGGATCTGAACGACACCACGCTGCGCTTCAAGCTCCTCGACTATCTTCTCAACCATGGAAGCATCTAGTTTCGAGATCCTTCTTCGACATGCATCAAAACAGCGTCAGTTCTAACCCAATACATGTTATTGCATTGGTTCTTGTTCACATGATCGTTACATGTTCTGAACATGCTCAAAGCTTGGACTGGTCACCACCCACTTTAGTGACTAGCTGCTGTCACATCTTCAAGTGAGTGACATTTTTGGTGGCGAATCTCACGGAATGGGGTATGCGCCGCAGCATGTAGCTCGATACCTAGAGCTAGTCCCCATCAATTGATCATAACATCCACCGATGTGGCTTTCAAGCTTCGTGTAGACAGATTTTGTCGGCAACATGAGCCACTCGCTTTACAGGAGAGCACGCACAAAGTCGTGTTTGAGAATCTGGCGTTCGGACTTGAACGTTTTTGGGTTTTGAGATTCATCTCAATATTTTCTGCGTCAAATTTTGGTTGGGTTTCGGTTTGGGAGGTGCGTCGAGATATTTTGCACTGCAAAGTATCATCAGATTACCCATCCTTTCAATCATGTTTTATATTTTCGGACACGCACAAGCAGTCCTGTCCTACACATGACAAAAAAAAACATGTGCAGTAAGGCCGTCCTTATATGTATCGCCTTGAGCAATAAACCCATTTGTAAACTTACAGCATTTTGTGGGTCACGAGCCACGAACCCCCTGACGTATCGGTGTGCTTTTGCCCTCTGTTCTCATGGCTCCACCGTGACGTGAGCACTGTTGGCGTTGCCTGTCTTGTAGACGACCTTGTTGCCCGATCCGCGCCACATCGCCTTCAGAGCTGAAATGAACTCGGAGAAACTTGTCACATTGTACGTGCCGCTGAAGCCCGTGAGCTTCTCGAACGCGTCGGTTTTAGTTGGCTCTGGCATTGGACTGAAGCGCTTGGAGCCAAGTTTCTCCACCAGAGACGGCTTGTCAGCCTCAGTTCGCACTTTCGGGTTTCCCGTTACCCGCTTCGGGAGCTCGCCCACGATCAACGCAGAGCCTGAGCCACCGACGTAGGTGTCCGCAGCGTCACTCGCTCGGAAGAGTGCGTCGCCGCTGCCTGTGATGCGGACGTCAGCGTGTCGTGCGACGAGGTCTCGCGCGTCGACTCTGCCCGAGCCAGTGACAGAAATCTTGCTCTCGCCGCAGCGCGCAAGGTTCGACGCGACCTTGACGTCACCTGAGCCAGCGATCGAAGCCTTCAGTTTGTTGGCCGTGAGTGCCTTCATGGACACGAGCTTGGAGTCGCCTGATCCTGTGACAGATATGTTGATTGTATCGGCGGACAGCTCGTCACCGATGGCGGTGGCGTTACCCGAGCCACTGACCGAGACGCTCAACAGCTTGGAGGCCTCCACGGCGAGAGCTGCGAGCTGCACGTCGCCGCTTCCTGCGGCACTGAGTGTGATGTGAGGCGCATTGACGGAGCTGGTGAACACACGCAGATCACCCGACGACGCGATGCGAGTCGTGAAGGCATCGGATGCGGTGATGGACGGTGCAACGAACTGCACGTCGGCACTGCCAGAGAGCTCAAGAGACAGAGACTTGACGCGCAGGTCAGTGTGTGTGGTGGCGAGTACGTCGCCACTGCCGCGGACGTTGATGGACACGGCTGCGTGGGGATCGTTGTTCACAAGCACGTTGTCTTGGACGACGACGGTGCCTCCGCCCATGACATCCAGTGAGAGCAGCGCGTTGGCCACTGGGAGGGAGACCTCGGTGAGCAGATACTGTCGTTCGAGCTCACGGCCGATGGAGATCTCCAGTTCACCATCACTACGCGTGAGAATCTGGAAGGCCTCCAGCGCGTCCGGCAGTTCCGACGAGATCTTTACGCTCGCATGCGTGGCGTCGGCATCGAAGCTCACGAAGGTGAGTCCCGGGGTCCTAATCACGAGGCGCTGGATGGGCTGCTCGATTTTGGCATCGGAAGCCGCGATCGTGAAGGTCTTTTCGAACTTCTGACGTGGGGCGATGGGGTTGGCAGTGGGCTGCGCAGCGTCTTCGCGCACGTGGAAGACAAGCAGTGGAGAGGCGGCGGCGAGTGCGGTCTTCATAGCGATGCGCTGGCGAGAGATGTTGCGGAGGAACATGCGTGTGAGTGGAACACGGGAAGATTGGGAGTGGGGGAGAGATCGCGGCCGCAGTCCAGGAAGAGACAGAGCCTGGAAGGGGACTCTTCAGGATGCGGAATGATTGCATTTGCTTGTCATCCACAACCATTCCGCTTCTGAGCTGCGAACCCGTTATATCTGATAGCATCCGGACCCACTTGGTGTGCCACAATCAGACCATTTAACAATGTGGAGCGCGCCACTTCTTGTGCGTTGCCAACCGCAAGTGCCAAGTCAGCGCTGGTCGCACGAAAAGTAGCTCTTCATCACAGGACCCCCGACGATCGAAATGAGCTTCCAGGGAGCGGTGGGCCGAAGCGTGCGTGCGCGCGCGCGTCTCGCAGCGCGTCGTGCGGCTACTGTCGCGCGCAATGCGGTGTGTACTTGGCTATGGATCAGCTCCTGATAGAGTGGACCTGGAGACGAACTGACTCGAATCGAATGCGTAGCGAGAACTGTCCGTGGTGGCGACGCGCTCGCAGGCGCAGACGCAGCGCTCGTCCGCTGTCGCCATGCTGGCGGAGCAGCGGTGCGTTTACTTCACGAGGTTACTGTGGGATTTGCTGCGTGCTGACCGTTAATGTCCCCATTGTAGCACCCCATTCATGATGCTCGCTCGCGCATTCTCGGCGGGTACGTCAAGAGGCCTCGTGGTTGAGTAAGGAGGCGTCCATCAACTGACGTCGAGTGTCTGTGCAGCTGCTGCTGACGTTGTGCCAGTTCCATCCATGGGCGACTCCATCTCCGAAGGCACCGTCGTCGAGTGGCTCAAGGGTGCGTGCCCCTGTCTCAATTCCACGCTCGCTCTCCCATCCCATTGCTAACAGTGCTGTCTGTGCAGCCCCTGGCGACCGCGTTGAAGTGGACGATGTCGTGGTCGTGCTTGAGACTGACAAGGTCTCGGTCGACGTGCGCGCACCGTTCGCGGGTGTGCTGGAGTCGCAGTTGGCCTCGATCGATGAGAACGTGGCTGTTGGCGCGCCTCTCTTCGCCGTCACCAAGTCGGCTGGCGGTGCTGCTGCCGCTCAGCCAGCGGCTGCTCCTAAGGCTGCGGCTCCAGTGGCTGAGGCGCCTGCCGCTGCTGCTTCGTCGGCAGCGGAAGAGCTCTTGACTGTGAACGTGCCATCCATGGGCGACTCGATCTCTGAGGGCACAGTCGTCTCGATCCTCAAGAGTATGTCCCAAATCGTCTCTGTATCCTGGTTATGTGTGATATCTGACTCACCACGTCGTGTCTGTAGACGTTGGTGATTTCGTCAAGGCCGACGAGCCAATTCTCATTGTCGAGACCGACAAGGTCAGCGTCGACGTCAACGCTCCTTTCGCGGGTAAGGTGACCAGCGTCTTCGCCAAGCTGGAGGAAGTCGTGCAGGTCGGTGCGCCTCTGTTCGTGCTGGACAAGGCCGCCGTCGGCGCCCCTGCGGCTGCTGCTCCGGTCGTGGCCGCCGCCCCCGTCGTCGCTGCACCTGCGGCTCCAAAGGCGGCTGCTCCTGCTGCCCCAGCGAAGCCTGCCGCCGCTGCTGCTCCAGTGTCGACCATTGGCCAGCGTTTCAACCGCAACGAGAGCCGCGTCCAGATGAGCGTGATGAAGGTCCGTGCGGCCCAGCGCCAGAAGGACACCCAGAACTCGGCGGCCATGCTGTCGACGTTCCAGGAGTGCGACCTGGGCAACCTCATCGCGCTCCGTGACGAGCTGGGCCCTGAGTTCGAGAAGATCCACGGCGTGAAGCTCGGCTTCATGTCAACCTTCTTGAAGGCCAGTGCGCTGGCGCTGCAGAAGGTCCCTGCCGTCAACTCGTGTAAGTATTTGTCGCTGTGTTAGCTCCCCGTGACGATATGTGCGTGGCTCACTCGTGTTATCTGCGTGATTTCAGTTGTCGACATGGAGAACAAGGACATCGTGTACAACGAGTTCGTCGACATCAACGTCGCCGTCGCGTCCGAGAAGGGGTGCGTCCATCGTATGCGTTGGCAACTGAGCTTGACGTGTCAGTCTCACATTGCTGTGTGTTTGTTTCTATCGCAGTGTCGTCGTTCCTGTGATCCGCAACGTCGAGAAGCTCAGCGTCGCGGACATCGAGAAGACGCTGTTCTCGCTCGGCGAGCAGGCCCGCGCCGGCACGCTGGCGCTGGAAGACCTGGCCGGCGGCACCTTCACCGTCTCGAACGGCGGCGTCCACGGCTCGCTGCTCAGCACGTCGATGCTCACGTCGCCTCAGTCGGCGATCATGGGCGTGCACGGCGTGAAGATGCGCCCGGCCTTCCACAACGGCCAGGTCGTGCCGCGTCCGATGATGTTCCTGTCGCTCACGTACGACCACCGTATCATCGATGGCCGGGAGGGTGTGACGTTCCTGAAGAGCATTGCCGACGCCGTCGCCGACCCACGCCGCCTGTTAGTCAACCTGTAAGCTGGATGGCTACGGAAGCATCACATGAGAGAGACAGAGAGAGGAGAGAGAGCGTAAGAAGGGGAATGAATGAAGCACGCATTTCGCGATCGAAAATCCATCAAGTCACTTGGTCGCCGTAGAGGACATACCACAAACAGTAGATGCCATAAATAACGCTCGTCTCCGTATTTAACGTAAGTGAGGTTACGGTGGCGTAACCTTCCACACACCATCACCACATCGCTTTGCCACTATGCCGCTCATGCCGGGTTCGCCGCGGCCCGACAGCGGCGCCACGGGAGACGACGGCGTCTACCGCTCCATCTTCCAGCAGCCTCTGCTGGAGATCCCTGCGACCGCGCCATCCTACTCCTGGTTCGAGTTCCTGCTGCACCCTGATGCGCTGCAATGCCACGTACGTGGCCATCCCCAACACCCCCCATTTAAAGTCCATGTTGAGCTAATTGCTGTGTGTTTTGTGATGCTACGCAGCTCGAGACGCTGCGCCACCAGCGCGCACACGGCACTCACGCCGCCACGTCGGCCATGGAGCTCGTGCGAGAGTTCCTGGACCAGGCGCAGCTCGTGGCCGACGAGGGCAACGGCCGCAACAGCCGCTACCGCGCGCTGCTGCGCGTCGCCGCCCAAGTCGCCGTGCAGATGCGCATCCCACTCGCGTCTATGGAGGAGCAGCTCCCGCCGCACTTCCAGCGTCTGCTGCTCGACGGAATCGTGGACTTTGCCGAGTCAACCGCCGAGGAGGCGACTGCGACGTCGTCGGCAGAAGACTTGTCTCCAGCTCAGGCGCTGCTGCTCCACCAGCGCTGGACGCTGCGCATGCTCGTGCGCGAGTCTCAGAATGGGTACTTGACGTCGACCACCAAGAGCGAGGCCGAGGAGCAGATGTCGGGCTTCCAGAACGCGCTGAGTGAGCTGGCGCAGCTCCACTTGCAGATCGCGCAGAGCCTCCAGCAGACGCTGGCGGACGATGCGCGCGACGACCTCACGCCACAGACACAATTTGATGCGTTTTACGACCTCGCCATCTACTTCTTCTGCTTCAACGCCTACGAGAAGGCCTACGAGTGCTTCAGCCGAGCGTACGAGCTACTCGAAGACCACGGCGACGCTCTGGTGTCGAAGCTGCTGCCAAACCAGAAAGCCAGTCTGGAGGGATACCTCGCAGCGTGTGAAGCTGTTCTCGCGACTTCGCACGACGGAGAAGCGCCGACAACGCCCTCTGCGAGTGATGATTCTCCCTTTGGACGAGGATGGCGCGACTCTGCCGCCGTCGATGAAGATGTGGACCCTCGCATTGAAGCCCGCCTCCACGCTGGCGCCAATCGCCAACGTGAACACTTCCAAGTCGCAAGCGATCTGGACGGCGTCTTCAGCGTCATCATCGGCAACCATCAGTCCCCAGCGGATCCCGCAGTCGTCTCCAACGCGCTGAGCCATGGCATTCTCCAGAAGACCGACGCCACAGGACTCCCAGAAGACCTCCGGACGGCGCGAAGCCTTATCGCGTTCCTCATGCTGCATCGATGCTGGGACGCACTGGATCATTGGCGTGGGATCTTGCCTCCAGACCACAGTGTTCGGCACCTCGTGGAGTTTGCAGCAACCAGCGGCGCCCTGTTCCAGTACGTCGTGGCAGGAAGCGAGACCACGACAAGCAAAGCAGACTTCTCCGTGACGCACACAAACAGACTCGTCAGTGACGTCCTCGCCAGCCGACGAGAGCTACTCGGCCAGCTCAACATCAGCGCCAGCGAAGACGGGGTTTCTGCTGTTGATTCAGAGATCACCGCACTGCTGATCGACCTCCCGCTGTGGGTCGTTGACGCAGTGGTCTGCGTCTGTGCGGGGCTGCTGCACCGCTCCTCCATGCGCAATCTCTGCGACCATCGCATCGCGTTCGACCTCACTCCCTACGGCGACTTGGCCTTGCTGGTGGCTCTCGCGCCTGAAACTTCCAAGAAAAAGCCCGAGATTTCCAGTACCGAAGACGTGGCGATGGCCGATGCCTCCGCCAACCTCGCGACCTCAGTGTTCGTGAAGGCGGCCTTGCCTGAGATCGTCGCACTGCACTCGCGAGGCGTGCACTGCCTCGTGCGTCGCTGCCCTCGCGAGCCCCGCTGGCTGAGTGCACGGGCCGACTTGGCGCTCTTCCCAATCGTCAAACTCAAGCAGCCCACTCTGTCTGGTACGTCGGCCGACTCTCTCCTTCCCTGTCATGTTGTCTGACGCTAGTATCACACGTCGCAGATCCGCTCTCGGCTCTGAAGGGCTACTTGTCGGCCGCGTCGCTGGCGACCAACTACTTCTCTGATGACGTGTCAGTCGTCGACGTCATCGACCAGAGCTCGCTCGTTCGCCTCGTACGTC
>JAADVL010000813.1:0-14305 GCA_023334995.1 Pythium sukuiense | reverse complement strand
CTCAAGCGCTTCATGGAGCACAAGCTCGGAACACTAGACGCCGCTCTCATCAAGGGCCTGCTCTACCAGCTTCTGCGCGGCCTGGCATTCTCCCACTCGCGTGGCATCATGCACCGGTGCGTTTACCTTATTCGGCACTTGGCCCTTGCTCTTTCTGATCGTGATTCATTTTCTACAGCGATTTGAAGCCGCAAAACCTGCTCGTGAGTCTGAATGGCAAGCTCAAGATCGCTGACTTCGGTCTCGCGCGGGCTTTTAGCATCCCTGTGAAGAAGTACACGCACGAGGTCGTCACGCTCTGGTACCGCGCGCCTGAGATCCTGCTCGGCCAGGAGATCTACTCGCCGCCCGTGGATATCTGGTCCGTCGGCGTCATCTTCGCCGAGATGCTCACGAAGAAGCCGCTCTTCCCAGGCGACTCGGAGATCGATCAGCTCTACCGCGTCTTCAGGTTCGTTCCATCAGCTCAGAAAAGGATGACGCTCATTGTTGAACTGACTCGTGTGCATCCATTTGACCTCCCTCTCCGCTAGATTGCTGGGCACCCCTGATGAGAAGGTGTGGCCGGGAGTGTCGAAGCTGCGCGACTACGCGCCGACGTTCCCCAAGTGGAGAAAGAAGGACTTCCGCGAGGCGTTCCCGCAGCTCGACGACGATGGCATCTCGCTCATGGAGGCCATGCTGCGCTACGACCCGGCGTCTCGTATCAGTGCCAAGGAGGCGCTGCGCCACCCGTTCTTCGATGACGTCGACTCGGAATACGTCTAGGCATCCCTCTCATCTACTCACACACGCCCTCTCGGCAGACCAGAAGTATCCACGACACGCGGCAGCGTCCGTCATCGTGGGTTAGCTAGCCCGTGAAGTCGTCGTAAAGCTCGCTCTTTCTTCCTCTTTCGTAGCAGTGATTCCTAGTAATGCATCGACAAGTCCTTATCTAGACACCTCGTCTCCAGTGCCATGCAGAGCATCCAGCCACTCGCGCTCGCTGCTCCAGCTGAGGAAGTGGCTGCGAGAATCGGCTTCCTCGTTGCCGTTGGCACGAAGGTGGGCAGTCGCTGGCTGCGGGTGCGTGAGATCGTCCAACTCGACCGTGTGGATCTGGCCAAGAACATGCATCGACGACGGGAAGGCTGCGTGAATGCCATGCTCAGCCACGTCTGCGATCGTCAGGTGAGACTCCCAGTCTGCAACAGAGTAAACGGACCCACATGAGTCAGTAGGAGTGCCAAGTTGGTAGCTCAAACGACAACAACAACGTACCCTGGGATTCCGAAAAGCGGTCGGCGAACGTGAGGTAGTCGAGCACTGGATCACCCACGCGGATGTCTTCTGTAATGCCAGTCACATCATCATCAAGAGCCGATGTGGGGAGCTGCCCAGTCGTCAGCAGCGTGTGGCGTTCAGGATACGCCACCGAAAAGGGCTCCGAGGAGAGCTCCACGAGGATGTCTGCTGTGGTGTCTAGCGTCATTGGGCGACAGGAGCCCCGCCGGGCGTCGGCTTGCTGGAGAAGTAGCTCGACGTCCGTGATGCTGCTCAGGATCTCGTTCAAGAAGGCCTCCCGATCCATCGGCTGCTGTAAACCCGATCCTGGAAAGTCGCTCTTCCGCTCATCACTGGAATGAGAGGTCTGCATAGCCTGGGACGTCGTGAACGTAGCATGTTCTCCCGATCGGCCTGTCGATTGAGTGATGGAGAGCGCTTTCGCTTCTTCGTGACTGATGTCCTCCTGTGAATCGTGCTGTTCACGATCTTGCCTGGACGTTTGGTGCGAGTCTTGTTGGCGCGATTCTCTTCGGTCTTCTCTCCCGATCGTGCCATCCAAATACGAGCGAGTCTCATGATCCTCCCTCTGTGCCTCACGCGGTTCACTCACCGCGCGTTCTTGTGGACGTTCCAAGCCTGCACAGTTTTGATGACTTGTCTTACGCTCATACTCTTCGCGTTGTGATCTCGGGCCTCGCGAATCGCCTATTTCTTGATGGCGCTGTGCCCTTCGGGCTGGTTCAGTGTATCCTGAGAAAGGCTGTGGGTACGCTGAAGTCTCTCTCGCTTCATACGCTTCTGGTCGTGTGCCCATGAAGCTCCGAAAGGCGTTTGTACTTCTACCAACAGCCCGCTGCCTCTGCGCTTCCTCGTGGACCCGTGGTGGCTCTGCTCTCAGCAGCCCTTGGAATCGTCGCAGCTTCTCGGCACTCGTCTCATGTTGTTGCTTCTGCAAGAAGCTCATCAGCACATCCAAGTCCTGGCTTCGCTTGGTCAGCATAGAGCCGCGTCCTTCCATCGTGAACACGAGCATCAGGAACTTGATCGCGACGACGAGATCAGGAAACCTCGCGGCGTTGCTTCCTTCGTGAGAGTGGTCGTCCATCCACTGCAGCCGCAACGAACAGCGCACAAGCGCCTCGACGAACTGCGGCATGTTCATTCCCCGGTCACTCGACACACCGGCACACCCCACCGCCTCCTCCAGCTCTCGTCGATCAAAGAGCTGAGGATGAACGTGGCAGTGCTTCATCAAAAGGATTAAGGTCCCGATATCCATTCTGCAGTCAGTCTTGGATGGAAGCACGCCGCTGTTCTCAGGCCGCCAGAGGAAGAATTGTTCGATTGGCTTCTGGTACTTGATGAAGCACTTCGTGAGCTTGGGTAAGCTGACGACGACGCACTCGGGCAGCTCGTGGCGAACCCATAACGGCCTCATGTGTGTCGAGTTGCTTTGCTGTAGAGCTGCCTGGCCACATCGTCGCGCGAGATGGCGTTTCACGAGCCAAGAGAGTGGATCGTCAAGCTTGGAGGACTTTCGATGCGGGTGCGCTTGGATGAACTCCTCCAGTAGTAACTGCAGAGCAATGCGAGGCTCGTGATTTATGGAGCCAGAGGTCACGTGTTCGATCGCACGCTCCGTCGCGGACATGAAGTGGCCATTCTCGAAGAGTCCTAGGTCACGGAGTAGACAGAAACCCCATATTTGGAGCCACACTTGCGGTTGATGAGCATGGACAGCAACGGCGTATCGCGACTTGACCACGTAGTAGTCAAGTATCCGTCTCACGACATCTTGGACATCAACTTCATGAGCATCTTGTGCCTCGCTGTCGGTGTGCATGCCACGAAGAACTGATCGAAACGTCGACGCAGATCGCTGCGACTCTTGCTGCGGTATTTCCAGGAGCTGAATCAGGTCCTTACTGGATTTGTCGGGTCGTTTGCGTTGTGCACTGGGCTTCTCGGTTGGTTTATCGTTCCTTCTCGACGTTGGTAACGCGCGGGATGCAAGAGATTGACGCGGCGAGAACAGAGATGGCTCGCTCATGTTATTTCTCCTCGTTGCCTGGAGAGAATTAGCGCTGGTGGACATTTGCTGCTTCTCGATTGGCGGAAGGATCCTGTTGTCGAGACTTGAGCGGGGAATCTTCCTTGGCTCGTTGGGAGGGCTGTACGGGTTCATCGACGCAATGGACTCTAGTGTAAACGCGTCATCGCTTTCCCCTATCATCACTGGAGACCGTTGTGTCGTTGAGATCCGAGACTCTGTCATAGGTTTGATCGTCACTAACTCCGTCTCATCATCGAACAAAGGCAGCTCCTTCAGAGGTGCGCTAGTGCGTTGAGCTCGTGTTTGCTCACTTGGTTGGTTGTGGTTCTTTGTCGAAGAGCTAGTCCTTGCAACTTGTGCGTCACGATACTTCTCCTCACCCTCTTGAGCTCTTCGACTGACTTCAGCTCGTTGGTCCCGACTCGCCTGCGCTGTTAGCGACTGCTTGGGTGGAAGCCGCTGACTTGGCAGCGAGTACGAACGTCGCACTGGCAGCGAGTCGACCATTCGAGCGGGAGTAGCCTTCACTGACCGCGAGCCACTGAAAGCCACCCGCTTCGTTCCAGCTCCTTCTCTGCCACCAAATGCTTGCTTGGTTTTGTTGATCGATAGTAAGCCCATGGAGCGTCTCGCATCTTCCAGGAGCCGCTCTTGCTTGCCATGGACCACTAGACGCCACCAACCGAGGAACGCTGAACGGAGCGTCTTCATCCGATGCAAATTCATCGCCAAATACACAGATTCGAGCTGTCGTCGACGCCAGCGCTGGAACCACTGCCTCAGCCGACAGCGTCGGTATTTGACTCGCATCGCGAATCCGCGTAGAATTTCATCAAGGATTTGTTGTTTGGCGTCGAGAAATGCCTCGTACCGGCGCTGACGAGCCTTCGACACGTTCTTCCAGGCTCGGAAAGCGCCAAGTGTGCGTCTCTTGTGACGTTTCTCGCGTAATAGCCGGCATCGCTTACCGAGATCGCTGTGAGTCGCGCCTGCGATCAAGCTGAATCGATGCCATCGTCGCAGTATCCGTTTGGCGAGGTGGAAGGTCTTCCACGCGGCAAGGCAGACGCCAGCCTGACGGAGCTCGACTCGATATTGGAATTGTTTCGCCGCGAGCCGCCATCCCGTCCACTGCTTCCAACGACACCACAGTCTCTTCAGTAGCGATGTCGATGGATGCCTACCAAAGACGCGATGGTAGTATGAGAGTTTCTTCTTCATTTTCGTGGCGGTGTGATGATCGTGTCGCCATGCATCCCAACAGAATTGAAACCACGCGTAGCGGCGACGCTGTTCGAGAGCACGAATGCCCCTCTGTAGCATAAAGCTTCGCCTCCACTTCGAAAACCACACTAGTCGTCCTCTCTGGCACTGGATGGAGCGAACTTCGTCTCCTCGCTTCTGAATACGACGGCGAAGAACTGCCAGCCGACTCCACTCACGCAGCAATTTCAGTCGGAATTTGTGGGCGTGGAAAGTCGCTGCTAGAAGTCGTTTGCTCCTCTTCTTGCTTCCACCCTCGACTTTCAGCTTCCACGTTGAAAGGCTAGCCAGTAACAGGCGCTGTTCCTTGCGATTGATGCGTTCTCGCGTCTTCGCCATGATGAACGATCTCTTCTTCCATGCGTTGAAGACTTTTTCTTGCCACCGCTGCTGCACGTGACGAACTCTTGTCCGTGTCTGAGTCTCCAAGCGCACGAACGCAACCCATCGTCGCCACCGCCGTCGTAGCGGATTCCAGATCGATCTTGCATGCATCGGTCGTGACACGAAGACAGTCAGGTTGTCGTTGAGCAACCGCGATTTTCTGGTGTGAGCTCGCCACGCCGTGAGCACGCGCCTCTTCCATGTCTCTCGCTGTCGAACTCGGATCTGGCGGCAGGCTCTTGTCCATTCCGATTTTCGATCCACAGCCTCGGAGAGGGTCACCAGCCCACGTGAAATCAATCGATGGTGGTCGTATTGCGCAGCACGCAAGATCTGCTCCTTGTGGCACCTTCGCATATGGGTATGCCGACACCAGCCGTCCCACACGCTCTTTACAACGGTCTGAAATGCGAGCTTGCGAGCTTGCTGCTTCTTGAATCGCCACTCGTGACGCAAAAGCCACTTAAATCGCCAACGCTGCATTGCTTTTGCAAGCGACATCTTGTGAACTTGAATCACGAGTTGTTTTTCTTGCCTGTGTGCAAAATGGAACGCCAAAAGTCCATTTTCCCACACATGCGTGAGGATCCGTCGGCGCGTGATCGCGTTTGCAGCTTTGTGAAGCCTCGAGACGCGCGCATGCTCACCTGTCCACGTTCGCATCACTCGAAGAGCGTGCTTCAGTTGTTTCTTGTGCAGCACCGACGCTGCAAAACGGAAGCGGCGCTTGTCGTGGGTCCAGCACTTCCACACGTGAAGATACCGAGCGCAAATCGCCTCTGGATGCCACAATGTGCTCACTCTACCGAGTCTGTTAGCTCGAGTCGTGGCCCACCACGCCCTCAAGTGGTCCTTCCACACGCGACGTTGGACGCGATGACGAAGCCTGGCAATCTGTCGAGTCTGCTGCATTGTCGCGTGCCAGATTGTGAAGAACTTGCCTCGCGTCATGATCATTCCAACTTGCCAAACACGCTGGTGCTCGCGCTGACGGACGCTATTGTAGACTCGCCAGCGCTTGAACAATCGCCTCAATCTGTCTTGTGCGTGACTGCCATACAACTCCATGGCGAGCGCCCAGCGATACTGTCTCCCATCTAACGCGACTCGTACTGCAGTCATAAAAGCACGATACAATCTGCGTCGACGCCTTCCACAGAAAGCCTGCACACGCCACCGTATCCACGCCTGCTGTACACACCGTTGCCACCTCCACTGCAACGCCTTCTCATTCTTCTTCCTCTGCTTGCGACTCATCTGAACAAACCGCTTCCATCGTAACCACGTCCTCTCCCGACGCAGGCGATTCACCAACGCGTGGCTTCGTCCTTGTGCCGTCAAGAACCACGTCACGCGGCCGTGCAGAGCCGCCCACTGGCTCCACGACCGCAGCGCTCGCTGTGCTTTCCAACTCGTCAGCTGCCTGCAGCGCGCGTTGTTGAGACGCATCTTGTACACGGCGTCCTCCCATCTCTTGAGTGCTCGTCGCTTGAGGCTTCGGGTTCCGATCGCCACGGCCTTCTCACGCATCCATTTCGCCTCCACGCAGCGCCTCCACGTCATAAAGCACTTCTTATTGAGCTTCCAGGCCTTTGGGTGACGCGGATCCCTCACTGGTGGCGTGTACAACGGCAAAGTCGCGTCGAAACGAGGCGGAAGCGTGGGTCTCGAGGCGAGTGACATGGGCGACAGCGGCGCGCGGTTGGCCACGTTGAAGCGCGGAGGCGGCCGCGTCATCTCCATCATAGAGCGCAGTGGATATGGACGCACAAGCGTGAAGGGAGATTGGTCCATTGAGTCGGAGCTGTGGTCGCCACTGGACTGAAACGAGCTCATGCGCTGGTCCTGGTGCTCTTCCTGGGACGCGAACCGCGCAGTCGCCGGCGGCAGGCGGTTGAGAAAGGCATGCGGATCATTCTCTACCTCTCCTGGATCCTGCTGCAGCAGCCCGAGCTTGTACAGGCGCGCCAGTTGCGAGTGCGCTAATGCATCACCACCTCCGTTTTCCATGGTTTCCCTTTGTGGCGCTTGGAACGAGAATGGTTATGTTGAAGAGACCACTTCACGACAAGATAAGTTGCTTCTCCACAACTGAAGAGCAACATGAAATCTATGTGGAGTGCGATCTGACCATCACTCTGAAAAATGAAAAGCTACCGATCGAGATTGGAATTGGATCAAAGATGGAGCCACAGGAGATGACGATCAACCTCAGCGTGCCGGCCGACGGCGCTGGTGACGAGCCGCCTGTGGATATATGGCGTGATACGCTCGTGCGGTACCTAGGCTACTCGAATGAGCTGGGCGAGTCGTTCCGGCCCATCGTGCCGCGGCTCGTGGCGCCGTCGTACGCCGTGGCGTTCGGCTATGTGTTCGGCGACACATTCGACAAGGTGACGAAGATGCAGCAGCTCGCGATCGCACAGGGCGTGTCAGAGAAGAAGCGCAAGGCCATGGCCAGCAACGCCATGATCGACACGCTGCTCTGGCAGACTATGGTGCGTTGTCTTCCGTCAGTGTCACGTGGAATCATGAGGCACTTGTACTGACGAGGAGGGATTTTGATGCAGGCGAGTGTGGTGATCCCAGGCTTCGCGATCAACGGCGTGGTCGCGCTGAGCAAGGCGGTGGCGGAGAAGTCGCTGCAGCAGTCGCCCGTGCTGCGCCGCTGGGCGCCGACGGCCATCGGTCTGGGCGTGATCCCGCTCATCATCCACCCGATCGACCACTTGGTGGACTCGATCATGGACAACACCACGCGCAAGTGGGCGGCCGACTACCTTCGCAAGCAAGATGACTAATACTGCACAGAGATTGAAGGACAGCGTTTTCGTCTATTGCGACCAGTACGTGACTGTATCGTGCGAGGATGTGTCGACCGCCGACCGCAACGCGTAGGCCTTCTCCGCCACAGTGGGTTCGTTGGCATTTGGCTTGGAGAGCCGAGAGTTCCAGTCAGTGCCACCTCCATCCCCAGGCGACAATCCACGCTCCAAGTCTCGGGAATTTGACCACGGCAGCTCGGTCCTTCTCGCTCGGCGTTTTCATCGCACGTGTTGAGTCACAGAGTTGATCCGTCAGTTGCGCCTGTTCAGTTTCTCGTTCTCCAGTATCAACGTTTCCATCGTGTCGTGGAGCTACGCGATCGTCCTAGGCCCTCTGTGCACGGTCGCGAAGCTGTTCCAACTCCACTTCCAGAAGACGCTTCTGTTTCTCCACCCCCTAGTTTTTCTGCAGTCAGCCCCTCTATGCGCTGGTCGATAGCTGTCGCTTTAGCTTGAGTACGTTGGCGAGCTTCTCTCGCTCATGCGTGGTCAACCTCAGAGTCCACGAGCTTCACCCGCCGTGTGAGCCGTCCACATGAAGTGCACTGCACTGGATTGTCTCGTTCAACAACCAGTTTTCTCTCCAATCTTTCAATTCGATTGTGGGTAGGGAAAAGGCGCGTTCTTTTTCGAAGCTCGGCAACGGTACAGTATTGACGTTCGAATCTTTTTGTCGCTGCGGCTCTCACCAGTGCGAAGGTCCTGGCGACTTGCGCCTTGAACAAATCAGTTGGTCAAAGATTCGTCTTCTTCAGGCGTCCTACAGGATCCGAGACGGCTTGCTCTGACTCGAATGCTGCCTGTTTGAGATTCGTCTCGCTTCGACGATCAGCGCTTCCCATCAAGATTCATCCACGCGTGTTCAATGAGATCCGTTCTGTTCAGCAATGTTCAGTCCTGTATGTGGATGGCCCACTCTAGTCTGTGCATGTCGTCGTTCGTAAGCGGATCAAGTTTTCAAAGCTCGTCGTTGATGCTGCGAGTGTCAGCAGAGTGGACGACCACGGGTATGAGCTCGCCGTTAGCTGGGCGGTAGTAGCGATGGCCCAGCACGCGCAGACACGCGCGCGTGAAGCCGCTGTGTGAGACCACGAGAATGCGGCGCTGGGGATGCTGATGGAAGATCTGGAGGAGGAAATCCTGAGCGCGTCGGTCGATCTCGGCGTCGGTCTCGCGGTGGTCTCTCTTCCACCATGGGTCCTCGTCATCCTTCACACAGCTAAAGTCAACGTGCGGAAACGTCTCACGCTTGGGCGAGATGCTGGTACGCTGGTCGCAAGGACACTCGCCCAGAGTCTCACGCGCCAGCTCCATGGCGACCACAGGCGCCGTCAAAGAGAGGTCTTGACAGGCGTGTTGATACGTGTACAGCGTGCGCTCAAGCGGCGAGACGACCACGAGGTCGAGGCTGAGTCCACCGCCCCTCAGCTCCTCGCCTAACACCTTGCCAGCGTCGATGGCTTGTTGAACGCCCAGGCTCGTGAGTGGCGCATCGATATAGTCGGGTAGAAACTGGTAAGTCTCTTCCCAGGCAGCGGCGCCGACTCGAGCCTTGTCGGCGTTGTGGAGGCCCTCACCATGACGCAGGAAGATCAGCAGCTTCCCATTGTGGGCGTCGAGTGCTGCGTCGATGTCGGACCATGTCTTCTTGGGTAGCAGACCGAGACGCGGCGGGTAATGCGGCGCGTTCTCGGTGAGCAGACTCCCCTGCACGAAGAGCTCGGGCACATTCTGGAGCGGAAAGGCGGCCAGCGACGCCGACGTCCATGGTAAGAATGCTGCGTCGCCGCAGGACGGAGATGGGGGCGAGGAGATCACAGATGCGCTGGCCATGATGGCACCAAGATTCAAAGCGAGAGTGAGCTGCTCGCACGCCAGCTCAGGTTACGCTAGCCGTTTGGATTGAACTCCGGTTACGTCTCACGTCACAGATTTGAAACCACCACGGTCGGAAGCTCGTCATGCGGTTACGTTCACAGGGTAAGGGTAGCACTCCACAACAGTGCGGTAGTGATACTAAACGGAAATTGAAGGCTATCAGTCAACATCGTGGCGATACAACAGAAGTATCATCTGATGTGGTCCACCATAAACAAACATATTTAACAGGGAAGCTTTTTATGCAGGCGCACTGTTGTGGTTAAAACTGTATGTGCGTAATTAATCCCACTTTTGAGCTGCTTGAAGATTCTCTCGTTCGACGAGCTCTTTCGCTCACCGTGGAAAGCCAGAGATGTCGAAAAGAGAAGTCTCTCTCTCCAACTATGCAGCATGACGAGCAAAAGCGGAGTTGGCACGAGTGTCGAAGCATGATGAAAGTGGTTTCTGTACGTGAGGTTTTAGCTAAGAATTGGAGGCAGCTTGGGGTGGCTTTGCAGCACGCATAGCGCATGGTATTAGCTGCGTAATTACGCGTGGAGATTGACTGGAATCTGCCTCGTGGATGGCACCACCGCCTTCCTGGCGAGAAGGCGGCGTTGACAGGCGTCGGTCAACGATGACACGAAGTGCGGGGCTCAAGATTCGAAACGGGTGCCTCGAATCCTTTCCACTGACCAGCTCATTTACTCTCAAAACGAATATGTGATATCAACTCATGGAACGATCCATGAAATTAGGCTCAAATAGCCTCTGTAAAATGATACCCGGTAGATCTGCTCGACTGATTAGTCGAATCTTGGTATCTGAAGTGAGACGGATGATGCAGATTTGCATTGACAAGCCAGCCGAGTCGACTGCCGCAGCAGCGGGATGGACGGACAGTGATTCCTTGAGCGCCATGGCGGGAGGGAATGGTCTGGCGTTCTCTCGCGTGGGACTCACGGCGTGTGGACCAGTGAGCCTCTCGGTCTCTTGGCTGGGCATTGGCCTCGTTCGCCCATGCCAATGCCAGTCTCATTCTTCAACTTCTCACGCGGCCCTCAAGTCTCCTTCGAAGTATCGGTATCACCATGAAGTTCTGCATCCTCGCGGCTTTCGCCTTCATTGTGCCGGCGTCGATCTCGGCCGGCAAGACGTTCGAGTACAAGACCCTCGACTATGACTACGCCATCGATGAGGACCTCAACGCGCCTCGCTCGCTGGTCATGATGATCCCGGACGGCACGGGCCCAAACATCTTCACGCTGGCGCGTACCGTGCTGGACCCGTCGCTCAAGACGCGTCTCCACATCGACCCGCTGCTGATGGGCCAGGTGCAGACGCACTCGTCGACATCGTACATCACGGACTCGGCGTCGTCGGCCACTGCCTACTCCACGGGTTTCAAGACCTACGACAAGGGTATCGGTGTCGACCACTTCCAGCAGCCGCTTGGTACCATCCTTGAGGCCGCCAAGAAGCGTGGCATGGTCACCGGTATGATCGTGACCTCGCGTGTGACCCACGCCACGCCTGCCGCCTTCGCCTCGCACGTCATTGAACGTGATGACGAGGCCACGATCGCCAAGCAGTACGTCGCCAACAAGAACCTCGACTTTCTGCTTGGTGGCGGTGGCAAGTTCTTCACGGAGGCTCAGTACACCGAGCTCAAGGGCGCCGGCTACTCGATCGTCAAGAACTACGGCGAGCTGCTCGACTACCAGGCCAAGAACGAGGCCTCGGGCAAGCTGCGTATCTTCGGTATCTTCAAAAGCGGCCACATGTCGTACGAGGTGGACCGTGCTCGTGATGCCCAGGCTGGTGGCCAGGGAAAGACCGACCGCGAGCCGTCGCTCCCGGAGATGGTCGAGTCGATCCTGGCCATCCTCAAGAACAACCCGACAGCCAAGAAGAACGGCTTCTTCATGATGATCGAGGGCTCGCGTGTCGACCACGCCGGCCACTCCAACGACCCGGGCACCATGGCCAAGGAAGCCATTACCTTCGACGAGACCGTCGGTGTCGTCAAGGACTTCGTGTCCAACAACAAGAACGTCGGCCTCATCTCGGCTGCTGACCACGGCACTGGTGGTCTGACCCTCGGCCGCGGCTCGGTGTACGAGTGGCAGCCGAAGGCCCTCCAGGCCCAGAAGGCCTCGACGGAGTGGATGCAGGAGAAGCTCACGCCGCTGCTCAAGGCCTGCACGGACGCTGCGGCCTGTAAGACGCAGCTCTACGACTCGTCCGTCGACATGCTTAAGACGTACACCAACGTGACCTCATTCACGGAGGTGGAGACCGCCACGCTCGTCAAGGAGATCGCCACTGCCGTCGACAAGTCCAAGGACCTCGCGAACGTCATGGTCGAGCTCGGCCACATCATCTCGGTGCCTGCCCAGATCGGCTGGACCACGATCGGCCACGTCGGCACGGACGTCGACCTCCACTGCATGGGTCCATCGGTGCTCGAGCGCATGTGCAAGGGTCTCCATGAAAACACGTACATCAACAAGATCATGACCAACTACCTGAACCTGGGCCACCGCCAGGACGCCGAGACGCTTCGTCTGCGTAACTTCACGACACTCGAGTACTCGCCCGAGTCGGGCCACCATTAAGCGTGGCGGTTGATAGCTGGTCGATTTGGAGTCATCGTCAGAGCTTGAGTGTGTGTCATCTTCCCCCATTCAGCCTCGAGTAGAAAGCGCGTCTTGGAAGCGAGGCATGAATACATTTCCCACCCATTTTTGAGTACTCCTCGTGGTCGTTTCGATCTGCTGAGGGTCTTTTCACCGGCTCAGCGAACTGGCGAATGGTCTTATTCTACGTAGTAGACGCTTGAGTCGTGCGGGGCTCACATGCGCCGACGGCGGAGACACTCCGAGAAAGGCAACCAAACCAAAAACACTAAACATGTTTAGTCTAAATAAAGGTAGTTGTTTGACACCGATTTCACTGGCAGCCTCGCAGTGGAAGAGCGGATAAAGCACGTCAATGGAGACACCAGAGGCATGAGCACCCACGTAGCTTGGGTATCTCCAAGGCAGCGACAGCGTTCTCATCGCAGACTCCATCGAGCTTCTAGATCAACGAATCTTCGATGAGTGCCACGTCACAGATATCGTACAGAAAAGGATTCACAGTACTAGATTCCACCTATCATCATGCAATAGAGGTATCATAGTACTGGCTTGGCGCTCCACGTTCGCCTTCTCTGACCTTGAAGAACCCACGACTTGAGAGTCATCATGCCGCCTCTGCGCGACGAATGCGCGCTCTGTCGACGCAAGCGCAGCGTGTTTTACTGCGCGCGCTGCACCTCCGACGCGCTGCAGCAGCGCCGCACCATGCTCATGGCACTGCAGGCCGACGTCGCGGTGCTGCGGAAGAAAACCGAGTTCGCGCTCAACGTGCGTCGCCCTTCGAGTCGCGAGCTCTATCGGAATTACTGACTCCACTGTGTGAATGCAACAGTCCAAGAGCCCTCTAGCAGACGCCGAGCGGCGACTTGACCAGTGTATGAAGCGTGTGGAGCTGCTCGCTGATACAGTCATGAAGACCCGCGAGAAGCTGTGCTCTGGTGCGTCTAATTAGCATTTAGGGTTTTGGTGAGAGGCTAATTAGCTTGCGCTTGGCTTTCAGAGCGGCTTGCCGTCGTGGAGCGAACCACCGAGTTCGAGCAGCGATCCGAGCGTGTGGAGCACGGCCAGCAGCATCTCCAGGACGATGCGCGTGCTGCTGACGCGTTGTATCGGCCTGTGCTCGAGTGTCTTGACCTCCAAGTCACTTGGGCCCACGAGGTGAGCTCACTGACTACTGCCCCTGTCGAAAGTGAGAAAGGTGGCCTTGGTCTGACTAGGTGGGTCTTTGAGTGTAGAATGCCGCTCGTGTACGTGGAGACGAGATTCGTGAGCTCTTCACACTTGTGGGGCTCGCCCCTGAGGTCGGGAACCCCACCGAACTGCCTGAAAAGCGTCCGACGAAGCCGTATTTCCGAACGATCGCGTCGCTGCCGCTGCCCATTTCGGGTCGTTTTGAAGTCATGCCGCCAGAGATCGTGGCAGGAGCGCTGGGCAAAGCCATTCACTTGCTGCTGCTTGTGGCCAAGCACTTGAAGCTCGAGTACCCGCACCCGATGGTCTTCAACAGCTCCTTCTCGACAATCGGCAACACGAACGAAGGTGCTGGCTGCCACACGCTGTATCCAGACGGCAGCTTGGGCTTCGAACGCGGTGTCTCGATGCTGAGTGAGAACATTGCCCATCTCGCAGAGACGCAAGGCGTTGCGCCCAGTAGTCTCCACAGTACTGACTTTTTGGGGAACCTCCTGCTCGTCTACAACTCGAAATCTCTCGGCACTGTCGAGGACAGCACCCAGAACTTACCACCGACAGCTCCCATGGCCTTGAAGCGAGAGTACGTCCGAGCCACTTGCGTGTATCCTTGACGTCGGATGGAGAACTAACGATCTTCCGTGTTCTTGGTGCAGTCCTAGCCGTAGCCATCTCGGCCAGTCTGCTTTTCTACTGGCAAACTCACAGACACTAGCGGCCAGTGCAGAGATCCTACCCGACTACTCGATGGTGCAGTGAACAGTAGAGGAGAGTTGACGAGATCCTGTTTATATAATCTACGGCGCGATACGTTTTTG
>JAADVL010000812.1:0-14342 GCA_023334995.1 Pythium sukuiense | reverse complement strand
GGGCTGGAAGTACTACTACTTCCAGGGCTTCGACTCGGAGTACAAGTCGCTGCTGGAAGGCGAATCGAACACGGTGGAGGCGTACTTTGGTCTGTTCTCGTCTGCTGGTGTGATGAAGTCGGCGTACGCCAACCTCAAGATTGGTAACCTGGAGTCGGTCTCCAAGGACACGTCAAGTCTGTCGACCACCACGACTTCGACCAGCAAGTCGTCGGAAAAGTCGTCGGTCAAGTCTTCAAGCAACTCGTCATCTGTGGGTTATTCGCCATCCAAACTGGCGGTCAAGTCGTCGACCAAGGTGTCCGGCTCGTCATCAGGCGCCGGAAGCTCCACCGTCTCGGATTCCGTTGACGACTCGTTGCCTGGCACAGTCAGCACTGGTTCGAACGAGGATTCCACGGCATCACTGTCGGCCCCTTCGTCGTCTTCTTCCTCTTCGTCGTCTTCGTCGTCAAAGAACTCGACTGCCAAGAGCTCCAAGTCCACTACCGACACGTCGACGAAGACGAGCTCGGACGCCTCGACGTCGGTCGTTACCACCACGTTGAGTGCCGTCATCGTGCTCGCGTCTGTCGTGCTCGTCACCTTGTAGACATACGGAAGTTCTCAAGGGACGGATAGAATGATAGGAGCTGGAAGTGGAGCTCTTGTCGTACTAACCATCATGGATTTTCACAACGTTATCACGGTCACATTACCACGTTTGCACTGTACCTAAGATCGCTGCGAGTCGCTCTTGCTGCGCAGTAGTGAGGTTGTTGGACGAGTGGAACATCGACTGTCCAAGCGATTGGTACAGCGTGCGGATGAGCCGAGCGTTCACATCTTTGACTTCGCTCTTGGCTTCCTTGAGCAGATCCAACGACAGCGGCAACACGTATCTGGGGCGTACAAAGCTTGTTAGTAAGTAAATCCACCCGAGAGCTATAGCTAACTAAGCCCCCATCATTTGCATCGCCTCACCTTGTCAGTGCGGACTGGTTCCTGTCATCACCGCTGGACGCGAGCTGATCAAGTATTTCGAGAATGGCGGGTTTGACGCGAACATTGGCATGGCGAGCGACCGCCGAGAAGTGCTGACACAGTAGACGTGCATCCACGCTAGAGCAGAGCGTCTGAATCGCTGCATGGGCTAGCGAGGATTGCTTCGGATTGCTTGCAGCGAGGCCCTTCGCCACGGCGGGCACAAACGACGACAGCACGAGCTCCATGCCGTTTCCGAGAGACGAAATCATGGCTGGCAGAAGCTCCATGGCCTGGGTGCTGACCTTGGCGTTTCCGTCCTCCATACGCTTGAGAATCGAGTCGAACAGCAGTGTAATCTTGCCACTTTCGCACAGTCCAGCACTGAACTTGGACGAGAAATCGACCGTTTCGTTCAACGCATCAAATCGGTCTTTCCAGTTCACACTCTCAAGCTTCTTGATGAGATTCGTCAACTCCTCAGCATCGACTGTCGATCCTCGACGTTTGGCAACACCGTTGGCTGCCGGCTTCGATGCCGCCGTTCCTCCAGGCTGCCTGGCGTTGGTTTCCCTCTCAGCTCGCACCGGATTCGCGGCTTTAGCGGTGCTGGCAGTCTTTTCGGGCCGCATCGCCGTCGCGGAAATGGGCTTCCGGTTCTGAGTGAGCAGCGAGTCGACCTTGGAGTGGACACCCGACGGCAGCATCTTCTTCAGCTTATCACCAGTCATACCCTGCTCAGTGTGCAAGTAGAGAAGCGACTGCTTGGCTGCATCACGCACTTCGTTGTTGGAATCCTCCAGGCACTTCCCGATGACATTGAAGATCGAGCCGAGCTCTTTTGTCGTGGCGATTTGGTCCGATAAGCTCACAATCAGCGTGTGCATCGCTCGCGCGACCTCCCGCCTGATGGGGATTGCCCGACTCGACAGGTTGGCTGCGATCGAGTACACAACGCGCGAGGTCGAGCAGTTGAGAATCACGGCGTTGATCGATGAGGACGCCGACTCGCACACAAACGTGTTGGAATCCAGGCAGCGTTTCATCAGCAAGGGGATGACGGTGTCAACTTCCCCGTCCATGAGTTTCCCAAGCGTCGAGCACATTGAGTCAAGCGCTAGCAACGCGTTTTTGGCGACTGACGACCGCAAATTGGGCACGTGTTTGAGAATCTCTGTCACAAATGAGTGGGTCTGGTCTTGAAGCATCTTGGGATGGTGAGCCGCGAGCCGTCGGATCGTCGTCAGAGCATCAAAATTGGCCTCCCAGTCATCCAGATGGAGTTGCTTGATCGCTTTTGCTGCCTCTTGCTTTGGGTCCTTCAAAGAAGTCAGCTCATGTGGCTCGAGGTAGCGAGGTTCCTGCTTTCCTGGCCCAGGGCCGCCCGGAAGTGAGCCCCGTTTCGGTGCCTTTTCACTGTCGTCACAAGTATCCGAGTCGTTTTTCGATTTGGCCTCAAGCCTCTTCCGCGTAGCCAGCGAGATCGGCCTCGTAGAAGCTGAAGGAGCCTCCGGACTGGGCTCAGGAGAGTACTTTTTCGGCTCGTTGCCTACGCTTGCAAGCTGCTGTTCGAGCTTTTGCTTCGCTACGAGCCGCTTTTTCGTCGCCAGTGACATCGGTGCGACGCGCGGTTTTGCTTGCACATCGGCAAACGGCTCGGTATCAGCGGCATCTTCGTAGTATACCTGCTCGGTTTGCTTCAGTGGCTTAATTGGGCGTTCTTCGAGTGTCACTTGTGGTGCAGGGATATTTCGCTTGACATCCGCTTTACTCGGAGGAGTTCGGGTAGGCGCTTGCTTTGGTTTTGGATCGCCCAGCTCGTTGCCTGGCTCGTCACGAGGCGTTCGGAAGCCTTTCTTGCTCCTCGGCATATCACTGGAGTCCCCATTGAACTCGTCCTCACCGTTTGTCTTTGTCGCCTTCGGATTCACTCTCACATGAGCAGCGGGTGGAGGCTGCTGTGCCGCATAGCCAGCACTAGCGAAGTCAAAATCGCCTTCCTGAGGATTGAAGTATCGATCCGGATTGTTCACTTGCTTGCTACTCGCAGACTTCTTGAGCAGTTCGGTTTTACGCTTCAATGCGAGCAGTTTGTCGGCCACTGGCTCTCTAGGAGCGCTCCCAATCTCTCTTTGAACAACGGCCGCATGCGAAGTTCGTACTTGATCTGCTGTGTCACGACGACTCAAGTCGCTCGACTTGCCATTGCCCCAATCCGTTCGCTGGGAATCCACAGGCTCTGGTCGAGCTCTCATGGTTGAGTGGCGGATATCATTCGGAACCGGTGCCACGTCTCGCAGCTCAGAGTGAGCCTCGAGGAAGTCGTCATCGTTATCGGTACTACCGACTTCATATCGTTGAGCTGGTACTTTTGCAGCTCGCACGGGGGATCGAGTGGGTTGTGCTTTCACTCCGTCTGTGGTCACCGTTGTATCGCCACCTCTCGGAAAATCCGCCAATTTGAGCTGTCCATTTTCGAGCAGCACGGGTAGTGTCTTGTCTCGCAGTCGACCGTACAATGCATCCAAATCAATCCGCTCCAAGGTGAACTCGTCGAGATGGTCTTCTATAACCGCACAGATATCCTGACGGGTGACGCTTGCAAGCACTGCTGCCAGTTCAAGAGCCACTTGCCGCACGCGCGAGCTGCCATCACCCAGTGCCCTGCCCAGTGCGTTCAGAGTCTTCTCATTCACTGCGCCTTTTGTCGAGATGGACTGCGCGTGACATGTGAGCAGCAGTACCATCCACACTTTGGCGACCTCTTCGCGAATTTGGAGTCGCCGGTGCAGAAGCGAGCTGAGCAAAGCGTTACTCAGTACAGAAGTCAACACCAGTCGTCCAGAGAAGACTGTTTGCAGCAGCGTGTACACGTAGGTCGTGATCTCCTCGTCGTCCACGTAGTTTGCAGCGGTCTCGACGAGCCCTGGCAACAGGCGCTCGATTAATGCTCTCGCATCGACGATGTCTCCTTCATTACCGTCGTCTTCTCCGATCTCGAGCTTGTAGAAGATTAGCCGTTGGATCTGCAACGATCTCTTCACAAGGTGGACGTCGATGTCCTGCAGCAGCCGGAACAGAACATCGATGAGCTCGACCATTGGTTCCACGGCGTCTGCGTTAGCTGCGGCGCGGACAAGCCGACGATCCACGTGCTTGGCACACGCGTAGAGCTGCTCAACCGCCGTGGTGCGCTTCTTCCACTCAGCGTTTGAGTTACCAGTGTTTCCGTTCAACGCGTCAATGATATCCGCCGGGACGAAGCCGAAACGCAGCGTCGTCACGGCTGCGGGCGCGACAGGAAGACTAGCGCGCAGCTTGAGAACCTGCGACGCAGTGACGCTAGCGGACCCGACAACACCACTGCCAACAGCACTCGCCACACCCACAAACTCTTGGATATGCGAGTCGTGGGCTTTCAGCGTCGCCTTGTCTTCCGAGCTCAGGAACTGCATGACCTCCCGGAAGCCCGCTGGGTCCCAGTAGAGCTGGATCTTGGCAACGGCTTCTTCCGCCGCGACGACAACTCGCTCATCTGAGTCTTCTAGCGTCGGTACGATCGCTTGTATGAGCTCCGTGAACAGCGTTGTGTCTATGCGTGCCGCGCTGGTCTTCTTCGCTCCCCCTGACGCCATCGAAACCCCACCATTCCGCCGCGAATAGCGTTCGTCCAGCAGCCGCACGATCGCCAACAACGCCGCCTCGCGCACACTTGCACGCGCGTGAGCGAGACCGAGATTCACGAGCACATCCACGACGCCCGCGAGGTCGTTGGTGGCGTTCACGTACTTGCGGAAGACGTGGAAGGTCTCCTCATGGAGACCGTTCTCGCCTCCAAGATCAGCCACACTCTCCATACGCTCGCGAGGCAAGCGAGGGATAAGATGCGGCAGGATCGACGCGAGGATCTGCTCGACGTCGTCACGAAGCACGTCGATGACGTCGGTGAGCAGCAGCAGCGTCTCTCTTGCGATGCGTGGGTCGTCGTCGCTCAGGCGTCGGCGAAGACAGTGGAGAAAGCGCCGGGGATTGCGCACAGGAAGTTGCGCGCGCTCGACTGCCGCGCGCTTGCGCAGCCGCTGGATCGTATCCCATCGCACACTCGCGTCGTCGTCTTCGAGTTGATACACGAGCGTGTCCACGCTGGCGCTGCTATCCATCACTTTGACGTATGATCCTTTCAGAGGACGGACAGGCCTCACGAGTGCAGCTCCTCATGGAGCTAATTTAGAATCGTCGCCGCTCACATGCCCCCTGCCAGACATAGCATACCAGAATTCCCGAGGGCTTCAACGTAGCTAATTAGTACTGAAGTACTAGTCTCCAGTATTAGGTTGGGCTAGTATTGAATATAACCGGTTTTGTTGGGAAATGTATCTTGACAATATGTGAGTATGTTTTCAGACCATCTGGCTGGATTTCTTTTTCAGCCAATCAGACTGAAGATCCGTTTGCCGATTTGAACGTTTGAAAAGAAAGGCGGATGCCCACCCAAGTGCCACAAGTCGGTCCCATTTTGCCATCGCCACAGGACGAGAAGAGGACCATGATGGACCGCAATGACCCGGAGATGCAGATGCTGTGGTCGCCGCTGAGCCGCGAAGGACAGGAGCGCTTCACGAAGCTGCGCTCTGCCATCCGCATGGCCTACGGGCCGCAGAGCCACACGCCGCCGACGCAGGAGCAGCGATTGCGAGAGCGATACGCTACAGCCGCACGGCGGTCTGCCGACGAGATGTTCTTCGAGACGTTTGGCTCGGCTGATCAGCTGCTGCGGATGGGCGAGAATGACGATATGTGTGCGGATCTGTTCGTGCGCAGTGGCGCGAAGCCCGCTTCGAAGCGCCAAGAAGCCGCCGCTGAGCCAGAGGCCGAGCCGACGATGTTGCTGCGACCTCTGGCTTCCACAACGTCTGCGTTTGCCAGTGTCGCGTACTCTGCAGCCACGAATGGAACGACTGCAGGTCTGTCGGCACCGTCGTCGTTTGGCTCCACGGCAACGCACCACGTGAGCCAGTTGGCCAAGCCGACGCGACTGAAGACACCCAAGCGTATCTCCCTCAAGCGGCCGCGTGTCGATGAGTGCAGCGCCGAGAAGGCGTTGCCACTGCGCAAGCCGCGCGTCTCTCTCGCAGACACGACGAACATTATGCAAGCATCGACCAGCACGGCGACGATGACCAACCCGTGGGATCGCCATGGACTCAAACCACAAGCCTCGAGTGTATCAACCGTGATCAAACATTTCGGTGCCAACAAGTTCACATCCACCGCACCACTCGCTACGTCGGCGTTTGGGTCACTGCGTGCGCCGTCCGTAGCACGGCCAATGCCCACAGACACGACGAGCTCCATTCCAACGACGCGAGTGTTTGCCCTGCGGTAAATGCCACCACGAGAAAGGCTACAAGGCCTCGAGAACGAAGAGGAGGAAGGATGGCGGAGGACGAGAACAAGCCGTCGGTGTGAGTAGTGAATGCAAGACGTACGCGTATATTTAGTGTCTTTCAGAGAAAAGGCGAGATGAGGTAGAAGAGATAGCTAGGCAGTAGTAGTCGTAGGCTAGATTTGCTTGTTGTGAGCTGGAATACAAGATACCAGCACCACCGAACCCGAAATCTAGTAGATCATGGCCTCCATGCGGTTCAGGCGCTCATTCGTGCCTGGCGGCAGGCGGAACTTGATCATACCGGCGAACGTCACGACCAATTCGGCCTTTTCTCGCAGCGTCTGGATGGCCGCTCGCTTCACGTCACCCGTGGTCTGCACCTTGAGACGGTCCGTGTCGCGCACCATGCTCTCCACGTATCCCAACATGAGCACGTGGAAGTTCTGGCGAACGGTCTCGTCGAACGCGTTAAATCGGTCGACACACACGGCAAGGTTGTTCGCGTCGGGCGACGGGATCACCTCGAGCTCGTCCACGAATCGGATCGCGTCTTCGAACTGCTGGCGCTCGTAGAGTTCGAGGAAGATGTTGATGTTGAGCAGCGTCTGGAACGCGACGGCAGCCGTACGCGCGTACTTGTTCGCGAGGCTCTGCACCCACGGGAATCGCATCCACTTCTCGGCAAACTCCTTCGCGACTCGGAACCACTCTTCACGTTCGGTGCGGGGCGCAGACACCATGGAGGCGAGCTGCGTGTTGAGCAATGCGATGGCGCCTTCGACATCACCAGCACACTTCAGCAGCGCGTACGCATCATGTGGACGGCCGCGCGCTTCAGCTTTGCGCGCCGCAGACAGGATCAAGTCGCGGATCTCCTCATCCGCGACGTCCTTGAGAAGGCGGTCCAACGCACCACGGGTGCGGCTGCCGTCTGTGTTGTTCGTGAAGCCTGCGAGTGTGTCGAACTTGCGAGTCTCGAGCAGCAGCTCGCTGAAGAGTTCCTTCTTGGCCTGAAGATCAGTGATGCACGCGATGTACTCGGCCGCCTCGGTTGGGTTGGTACGCTGGAAGCCGTGGGTGTACTGGCGAACGAGACGCACGAAGTCGACACTGAGCTCGTCCTCCTCGCCAGCAGGGAATGGTGAGCAGTGGATAAGGCCGTAGTAGTTGAGCGCGATGGCGAAGTGAGTCGCCTCCAGCAGGAAACCACGCGAGCCGATGTACTTGATCGCCGCCTCGAACTCTTGGGCGATGAGCAGAATCTGGAAATACAGGAACGGCGAGTACGCGCCGTTTCCATCAGCCTTCGCGCTCTCGAAGTGGGACGGGCCAAACTTGTGGATGCTCTTTGCCAGACGGCTAATCGAGTAGGCGCTGTCAGGAGCGGAGGCGTTGCGCGAGACGCGCTGGATGAAGCTAAGGCGCTGCCACAGGTAGTCTTCGATGGTCGTGAGGATACGTGGCTCACTGGCGTTAGCGTTGCCGAAGCACAGCAAGTTCAGAACGCATCGCTCGTACGAGTTCACGACAGAGACCGCATCGATCGACGCACTGGTGAGACGGTGGTAGCGATCCACGAGGCGGCTGTACTCGGCTGGGAACTGCTTCGCGAAGGCACTTAGTGGCGCAATGTTGCGGTCCGTGAAGGATCGCTTCTGGTGGGCTCGGTACCGCAGGCCACACAGCACATTCTCGTCGACAGGCGAGTCGCCGGCACGCATGTAGCTGGTCGCAAGGTCGATAGCATCCTGCTCGCCGCCGCATCGCAGGCAGTAGTAGATCAGCGCCCAGATATCGACATCACCATCCGACGCATTTCGCGATGGGACGCCTGGGAAAGACGAGCTCTGGAGGTACTTGACGAATGCTCGGATGCTCGAGACCAGGTCTGGGATGCCTCCAATCGGCAGGTGGTTCTTCTGGACGGTCTGCTGAACGAACGACTTGAACTGGTTCTCCAAGAACACGCGCGCACCGTGCGCAAACTTCTGCTCTACCAGGATCCGCTGGCCTTCGTCCTGCTCGTCGAGGTCAGCGTACTCGCGCTCGGATGCGAGCTGGGTGCGCGACTTGAGGTCTCCACCGGCAAGCATGTTACCCACGACCTGCCAGCACTTGAGCACGGCCTCCCACTTGGATCCAATCGTCGAGCTGGACACGTTGTCGCCGCAGATGCGCTGGAAGCTGCCGGCCACATCGAACTGTCCACGGGTGCCTGGAATGCGGCTAGCGTTGAGATCACGAATGACGCTGAAGTACTGCTTCATCTCGTCGTTCATCTGGCTCTCCACACCCAACTGCGACAGGTTGAGTGGCCCGCCACCCGTGCCGTTGCTGCTCGGCGCGAAGTAGGAGCCCGACTGCGAGAGGTCGAAGCGTGGCTGGCCATTAAACGAAGCACCGCTAAGACCAAAGCCCGTCACGTTTGGCTCGCGGCGCGCAAACACGTTGCTCTCGTTGAGCTGCTCCACGATGCGCGGGTAGTTCCGCACGCCCAGTTGCTTGGAGCTTCCCAGATCCTCGAGGAGCTGCTGCTTCGCGAGCTCAAAGTCGTCGATCATAGCCTGGTTCATGCGGTCGTGGGTCGTCTCCATCGTGCGGCGGTTCACGTCCTCGATCGCCGTCAGGATGATCATCTCGTGGTGGTGCGTGAGGTATCCTTCAATATCCGTCTCGCCCAGCGGCGTCTCCGGCTCGAATCCTGGCGTGATCTCAAACGCCTGCAGCTCCTTCGAGAGCTTCTCGGCGTCAATGCCCTTGGCAGCTAGCAGGAAGTTGGCCATGTCCACCGACACCTTGGCACTCGAACTCGCGGGGCGCTTCTTGTTCACAAACGCCGTCGCGCGTCCGCCAGTGGATGCAGCAGTCGCATTCGCGTCGGCGCTGGCCTGCTGCTGGTAGAAGAACGAGCGCGAGGCGTCGTCGAGCTGCTCGAGGCTCTTTTCCAGTCGCGGGATGCCGAAGTCATCGATCGCCGTCGTGAGCTTGAGCGAGTTCTGGTACAGCGCCTTGAAGTCCACGTCTCCGGACGACATCCTTCTTGCTTTGTATCTATCTATCTATCTCTCAGTCCTCCGCCGTCACGCACGTAGCAGATCACGACGCCGTTGTCCTGGGCGTTAGCTTTCCGGGATGGATTGGCGCGCAACAATGGGGGCGGGCAGCTACTCGCACTTACCGCAACCACCCACTGTACTTCACCTCCTGCACACTATTCTAGGATTTCGTTCCCCTTTTCTAGGATATCCTCTCCATGGCGAAAGGTGGAGCCAGACAGCCAGAGAGAGAGAGAGAGAAACTGAGATACGGCTTAGACTCTGTCCCTTGTTGTGGTAGCTTCAATTCGGGACATGTTCCTCCCACTCGCTAGCTGTCGTCGGGCCAGCGTCTAACGACCGCGCGACAGTCGCCCCCTCCTTCGCGTACCCGACGTCCCGACCGACGGCGGAGTGAGAGCCGCAGAGCGCAAGAGCGACGCCAGCGCACGCGAGCGGACGCACACACATACACACCCACACGGTCGCCGCAGCACCCCTCGCACGCGCACACGTTTTCCCGGACTCGAGGGAGCAAGCGCTCGCGGAGAAAGCGCGGAAAACCCACCCACGAAGGCCAAGTTTCCGTCGGAAACGCACCGGAACGGCGGCGGAAGCGACCTGGAAGCGGCGAGCAGCTACGTTTCGATCGATAGATAAGGTACGGATCCATGGACACAGGCTGTGGCTGGCTGGACGGCTGCAAGTTGGCGGGACTGGTCGAGCGAAGACTGACGAACATGCGTGGGATGTTTTTTTGCATCGTGGCGTGGATTCTTTGTTGTAGGAGAGTGACTACTGTGAGCTTCTAGTTGATATCGGACACCATGGGCCGCAAGTGTGACGCATGCGACTACCCGGAAAACACGCTGGACGCTGCGGCCTGCAAGTCGTGCGCCACGCCGCTGCCCGAGGTCGTAGTGATTGAGCTGCCGGCCAAGGAGAAGCTCGGCGTCAAGCTCAAGCCGCCAAAGAATGGCGTGATTGACCGCGGTCTCGGCATCGACAACATCGACAACCCGCTGCTGGAAGGCAAGGTCATGGCCGGCGATTTGATCGTCGCGATCGGCGGGAATGAAGTCGACAAGATGGGCTTCTCGGAGGCGATTGATCTCATCCGGAAGCTGCCGCGGCCACTGGCGATCTCGTTCGAAGTCGATGAGAAGCGCCGTGCATTGGTCCAGGCAGAGAAGGCACGCGCCAACCAGTCGACTGACGAGCTGGACAAAGACCTCACGACCTACGCCGTGGTGTTTGACGAAGGCCCCATGGGCTTGAACCTGGAAGAAGCCGTGCGGTACGGTATCGACGGTGCCGTCGTGCGTGCGCTCAAGGGCCAGGCCAAGACCAACGGCCAGATCTCGATCGGAGACATTGTGTACAAGGTGAATGACACGGAGGTGCTGTGTATGCCATACGCCGAGGTCATGGAAGTGCTGCGAACGACGCCGTCCCCCAAGACGATCCAGTTTGTGCCCAAGGAGAAGCTCGCGGACGTGCAGCGCGTGAACTCGCGCCACTCAGAGAGCTTCAAGTTCGGCCGCCCGTCCACACCGAGTGCCAAGAAGATGATCAGCAGCGCACGCATGCCGAAGGTGGATGACCAGAACGGAACGGACGACACCAAGTCGATCGCGCAGCTCATCATGGACAACCAGAACGCGACCATCAAGAAGGGACGCATGTACAAGCAGGGCCGTGTGATGCGCAACTGGAAGTCGCGCTACTTCGTGCTCAGTGTGTCCAAGATTGAGTACTTCAAGAGCCCGAGCTCGACCACTGCACGCGGTGAGCTGAGCTTCTTGGACCACCGCTGCTCCGTGCGGTCGCTTCGTGGATCGTCAGACGTCGTGTGCAAGTCGCCGAATGTCGTCGCGGAGTTCCTCCTGGAGCTGCGCGTGGATGACCGCAAGCTGGTGATGGCTTGTACGTCCGAGGCGGACAAGAAGGGCTGGATGGATGCAATGAAGCTCGCCATCGACGCCTCCAAGACGGTCGGCCGTACGGCTTCGCTGGGTGAATCGCTCAGCCTGGCCAAGCAGCTGCGCCACCAGCGCACGGGCAGTCTGTCGGGCAACGCTGCGTTCTTGGACCGCAATGCCAACGGTCGTCTGTCGCAGTTCAACTACGACGCCTTCCCTACTCCAGTTGTCCACGTGACTGTCTTGTCGGCCACGAACCTCACCAAGTCGGGTAGCTCGGTCAATCCCCAGTGTGAGATCACACTGAACCACGAGACGTTCCAGACCACGGTAATCAGCAAGCAGCGGTCGCCTGTTTGGGAGCAAGATAACTCGGCCTCTTTTGAGGCGCCAGCAGAAGACATGGTCATCGAGGTTCGACTTTTCGACCACCGTTTGTTCCGCCACAGAGATCTGCTGGCGTCGCTGACGATCCCGCTCAAGTCGTTGCCGAACATGACCAAGGTCACCAAGAACTACCCGCTGGCTCTTGCGAGTCGCACTGCGGGTGCTCAGATCACTCTCGCGCTCGAGTACATCAACAAGGCGAGGGCTTTCCAAGAGGACCAGCAGCGCCAGCGCCTCCAAGATGATCTCACTCGTACGCCGGTGATGAACGAGAGTGACGAGATGATCAAGATCCAGAACGAAGCCCAGCAGGCTGCTGATGAGGCTACGATGGTTGCCCAGCGTGCAGAGGAGGAAGCTCGCAGTTTATTGGAGAACGCCAGAAACAAGGCGGAGGCAGCTATGGCAGCGGCTCGTGAGGAGCAGGAACAAGGCAAGGCGGCTGTCGAGGCGGCCATGGCTGAAGCGCAGGCGGCAAAGGAAGAAGCCGATCTGCAAGCCGCAGAGGCGAAGCGTGCTCAGGAAGAGGCGCGTAAGCTCATTGAGGCCAACCGACGGATCCAAGAGCACTCGTCGCAGGCCCAGGAGCTTGGCCAGTCGTCGCAGTTCGGTGAGTTCCGGTCGATGGTCCAGGGCGGTACTCCGCATGACGTTGTGCGACAGCGAATGCGTGACGCGGGTATCGACGACACGAGCATCGCAGTGTTTTTCGACGGCATTAACTCGTACGACGAGAAGATCAGACAGCTGCAGGCCGAAGTCGAGAAGCTGCGCAACCGTCCAAAGCAGCGTGAGGCACCCAAGACCGAAGACATGTTCGCTCACTTGGACATGGACCAAGTCAAGCTGCTGCGTCGTCTGCTGAAGCTCGAGAAGCAGTTGCAGCAGGCCGGTATCGCTGTCGCCGCCGATATTCCTTACGAGGAAGCGAAGGCAAAGGTCGAGGAGATCGCCAAGCGAATGGGTGAGATCGGTTCGGCCGATGTGACTCACCCGGATCCAGAGATCCAGCGCTCGTTGCGTGAAGAGTACTACCATCTCGAACAGGACATGGAGAAGTACAACACGGCGCTGATGGTGACGGACGAGTACGCGGCGGAGGAGGCGAGAAAGGAACGCGAGTGGGAAGAGGAGAACTACGACGAGAACATGAAGGCGCTCAAGGCGATTCGACGCTCGCTGCCGGTCAACGTCAAGAACTTGTCGGAAGCCGACCTGCAGACACTGCCGACACCGAATGGCCGAGTCATGTCGCGTGAAATTGCGCGAAAGATCAAGCGTACGAACGTACTGGAGCTCCTGCGAAAGGCTCCGAAGGACATTATGAAGAGCCACCCGTCGTCGCTTGAGAATTTGCGTGTGACTGGTCTCACTGTGACCGAACGACGTGCACTGCACATGCACCTGAGAGAGATTGGCGACTCCTGGAAGGCGGGCCAGAACGAAGAACTGACGAAGCGCAAGTTTGATTGGTTCAAGACGCTGAAGGAGACTTTCAAGACGGTCGTGAATGCCTACAACCGACACGTGAACCAGTACGGTCCAGCTGACAACCACCCGTACGCGACCCGTGATGATCCCGAGATGGGTTGTCCATTGCTCGGCAAGCAGTGTCCGATCAAGGCTGACATGGCTCCTGCCTACAACCTCGACTTGGGCTACCCCGATGGCGACGTGTACTTGGTGGAGGAGGTTGAAGTCGGTAAGCCAGACGATGCCGGCAAGGACGCGCTGATTGAAATCCAGCGACTGGCGCGTGAGAAGGCATCCAACGCGCGTTCGGATACACTGAAGAAGCACTACAAGAATGTCAAGCTGGCCGCCGAGGCGAACGGTGCCTGCGACTTGATCGACCAGACGCTGGACTCGATTGAAGGTAAGCAGCTTCTATGGTTCCAGACTCGATTGAAGCATCGCGTGAGCAAGACAGAGACTGCGGCGACGATCAAGCTGGAACTCGGCGAGTTTACGGATATGATCAACGAGATTCGTTTGGCGACGCTCAAGTTCGCAGAGCGATCCGGTATGAACCTGTCGGGTAAGCGAAACGCCGCTAACGATGCTCCTGACACGCGTTCGGCCATTGAATGCGCGCTGGCGAACATGCTGTGCGATGCTGTCATCGACTGTATCAAGGGTATCGAAGAGCGTATGGACGAGGTGCAGGCTAGCGACAAGCGTCTGCGTGCTGCTATGCCCACCATCCAGGACCTCGTGACGGAGCTCAAGAGCAAGGGCGTGGCCACGGCCGCGAAGATCAAGGACAAGGGTCCTCCAGTTTCCCGTAAGGCCAAGACGCGCGCGGATATCCTGAAGGAGGCGAAGGAGAAGAATGCCAGTGAAGCTGGAGGTGGTGCAGCTCCAAGCTCCGATGCCGGCGGCGATGGTGGCGGCGGTGAACGAGCACCACACCCAATGATGGGTGCTCGTGGCCGTGGCCGAAGCGCACGTGGAGGACGTGGTGGTCCGATGGATCTCATGGCGTCCATCAAGGGTCGTGGTGGAGGAGGCGACGACGAAGAAGGCGGAGGCGGTGGTGGTGGAGGCCGCGGCGGCCCAATGGATCTCATGTCTGCGATCAAGGGTCGTGGCCGAGGCGGAGCTCCGATGGATCTCATGTCGGCTATCAAGGGCCGAGGCCGTGGT
>JAADVL010000811.1:0-14356 GCA_023334995.1 Pythium sukuiense | reverse complement strand
TCTTGAGCGCCGCTGTATACCACACGTGGAACGGGAAGTTCCATGTCCTGCCTGAAGCCTTCGAGTTTCCGAGTGTAGACGCCTTCTCGGCGTGGAAGTTTTGGTGGTTTGGCAACGAAGCATCAGGGTGGCCACCCTTCCGCTCGATCAAGCCAAGCGACCTCTCAACGAGACGCAAACAGCAGAGGTACTCCGAATGGAGCTGCATGATGAAACTCATCACAGACACGGCGACTGCAATCACAGGCGAAGAAGCAGCGAGGTCGCTGACGGAAGAGGAGGCCACTGAGCTCTTCAACATTGGCTCACAGAGACTTCCCTTGCCAGCGTGCAAGCACATGCGCCGATGGACTCAACACAAGGTCACAACTGCGTTGCGTCTCGTACGACAAGCGATGCAAGCAGCAAATCTCTGGATCCGATGATTCTGACCGAGCATCGCGAGGCACGAATTGAAGATCGAGGGGCAGAGGATGTTGTCAGACGCGCTCCTGTTCGCGCCACCCTCGATGTGGAGCTCGCGGAGAGACTGAGCCAACGGCTGGGTCGGATCACTGAGGACGCCCAAAACGCTGCTCACACTCTCCCGTTCAACTACCACTGCTTCATGCAGATAGAGACTATGCAGCTTCCTCTTATGGTTGCATAGCGGCAGTAGCTGCCGATGTGGGCAAACGAACGTCGAGGCTTTTGAGGTTCGGGCAATGCGTCAGCACTGAGTCGAGAAAGTGAGTGGAGTTGATTCCGCTGAGCAGGAGACGTAAGATCGTCAGATGCTCGAGAGGCCCACCAATCATTTCGAGCAGCGACAACGTTGGCAGGATACTGTCGACACCCACAAACTTGAGTCGAAGATGGCGAACTGAGTGGATTTCACGTCGAGAGACCGGTCGTGTTTCGAGAACGTCGCTACTCTTGCACCAGCAGAGACCGAGGTGCGGGATCAGGATCTCGATGGTGTCGCAGTCGGTATACTTGTACACCACATGATACGCGACGCCTGTCTGAATGGATAGAGGTCCTGGATCTTGGATGGTTTCGTCGTACATGCCTCGGTGAACCACAGTCGATGGAGCCAGTACCACTTCGGCCGCCGGCGAGGATGACATGTTGATTCCGTTTGCTTCAGCATCATCGATGTACTCCAAGAGACGGCCCAGTGGATTCTGACTCCTGAGAATACTCCGCATGGTGCCGACGCAGCGGACATCAGTCAGAGTCTCCATGTTGAGCCCGACCGTGTGAATGTCATGGCTTGCGTCGGGGCTGAACAGCGCATATATGAGCCACAGCCACACGTCGTTCTCCTCCACTCTGCCACCGTAGTAGACAATTGTTCCGCTCTCGACTCGGCGAAGACTGCGACTGTGGGCGATCGCCGAGCAAACCGCCTCCACCGCATCGAAGTCGAAATAGCCCGTCGCAATCGTCAGCTTTGGGGTTCCCGTGCCGTCGAGGGACACGACTTGGGTCGCAAAGAACTCATCGATGGCCGGTGAGTCTAGCTGGTCCATCTTGAGCGTTGATAGATCGAGAAGAGCGAGCGGGACCACGATCGCGGCGATGCGGTTGACGAATGAGAGTATTTCCACGGTCACTGGCTTGACCGCAAGAATTTCAAAACCAACCGACCTGAGGAAGAAGGGAATGGTCTCGCACGAGAAGGTGGTGACACGACTGCGGCAAACCCGCACGAGTATTGCGACCTGCGTCATTACTCGTTCGTCGAGCCTGTCGAGATCGGTAGCGATGAACTTGAGGGAGACATCCACAAAGCCGCGTCTTTCTCGGTCGAATGCCTGGCCACCGTGACTTTCGGTTCATTTGGCGAGCAATTGGTTCTTGGTCTCATCGTACGTTGCAGAGTGGCTCATCGAGGGCTCCACCGAGTACATGAGACCCCTGAACGTGGCTTTCTCCCACGCTAAGAAAGCGAGGAAGTCTACCCGGAGCCTGAATCGCGGAAGAGCTTAAATGTCTTTGCATTGGGCCTTGGCCCACTTGGCGCAGGAATTCGTGGCTGGGACTGAGGTGCTTACAACGTGCTTTTGAGTCTGCGGGCTTCTCGTGTTGCTGTTTGCTTGGATAGCTTGCTATGTTCGTAAATAAGTCGTGCGATTGAGAAAGAGACCTCTAGCTTCGTCTGGGACTCGCACAGAGGCAGTAAGCTCTACGTATAGCATCGACGCAGAGGACGTCGTCCAGGATCTCCATGTTGAGTCCAACCGTGTGGATAGAACGCCTCCACACTGCCGGTATCAAATCTGCCTGTTGCAAATGATAGCTTGGAGACCCCTGTCCCACGCGGCGACACCATTTGCGACTCCATGAACGTCTCCACGACACGTCGGTCGAGTGCTTCAATGTCGAGACACGATATATTGAGACTGGCCAACGGAATTCCAATCAAGCTGATGGAATTGATCGATGAAAACATCGTGATCATTGATTGAGGTGCCAAAGTCGAGCATGGTGAGGAAGAACGGATTGGTCTCCCACAAGACGGGAGTGGCACAGCTACGGCAACACTGAACGAGAGTCTCGACTTGCGTGAACACTCGCTCGGCATTAGCCACATCTATGCCATTGAGATGCGGTGGTAGGAACTTGAGAAAGTTATCCACAGACCCTTCTTTCTCACGGTCGAAATCTTCTCCGCCGTGGGATTCTGTCCACTTCGCGAGCAACAAGCTCTTGATTTCTCTGTAGGTCGGAGAATGGTGGGCTGGCGGGTTTAATAGGTTCTGGAGACCCCTGAAAGTGTTTTCTTCATCCGTGAACAGCGCGTAGTCGTCCACCAAGAGCTTGAATCGTGGGTGTCCGCACAGGTCTTTGTATCTGGCTTTGATCAACGGCGAGCAGCTATCTGGGGAGAGCGTGGTGAGCAAATACCACACCGACTCTTCATCTACGCGCGCGAATAGCTCCAATATCTCAAAGGCTTCCACGAGCACCGACCACCCATCGTCGCTTTCTTCTTCTTCATTGTCCTTGTCCTTGACACGCGCCAGGAGCTTGACCCACGGGCTCTGCTGTCTCTCAGTATCGGAGACTGTTGTCCGCGGCGGCGTCTTAATACTCAGCGCCTCCCTCATCAATGCCGTTAGCCAGAGCTGAAGCTGCAGCTCCCACTGCTCCGTGTCTGGCGACGCCATGATGTCGGTAGGAATCTGACAGTGAATCAATCCGCCGATCTATGGAAAAAGCCATTTGAATTAGCATAGCTTAGCTTCGTCATCGTGCAACGCGTCCGAAGTAGTATACGAGAACACTAGTATTTTTGCTGATCAAGCGACGATCTGAACGATGCCAAAAGCAGCAACAAAGTCTGAGGATTTATTCACTGGATGTACGCAAGCCTAGCTTCTGTTTCGAGTCGAAGGTTTCGCTTGAGCATTGCCAAGCACGACTTGTAGGCAGAGGATTGGAGGACGCATTCGGACGCGCTCGTGTATGCCCCACAGTCAATGTGAAGCTCGCGAAGCGACAGAGCCAACGGCTGGGTCGGATCACCGAGTGCAGCCAAAAGGCTGTCGACGTTGTCTTGTTCAGTTGCATTCACGCTATCGAGATAGAGACTCTCTAGCTCCGTCGTTTGGTTGCACAATGCCTGGGAGCTAACAGGATTGCAACGCTTCAGTACGAGCCGTTTGAGACTTGGGCAATGTGTCAGAACCGTGCTGAAAAAGCGGGTGGAGTCGGCGACGCTAAGGGTGAGGTCTTCGATCGTGAGGACTTCGAGAGGCCCGCAAACGAGCTGGAGAAACGCGATGGTGGGTGAGACAGCATCGTTTTCCACGTAAATGAGCCGAAGATGGCGAACTGAGTGGGTCTCTCGCCGCGTAACCGGCCTCATCTCGAGGACGTCGCTACTCTTGCACCAACAAAACCGATGTGCGGGATCAGGATCTCGATCACGTCTACGCCTGATACAATGGTCGCCGCGCGATACGCCATATGTGGGTGGAATGGTGCGAGATTTTGACCGTCACTTCGGCCATTGTATCGGCCTCGGTAGACTGCGGCTGAGGGAATCAGCACTGCTGCTTCAGCCGGGTATGCCACGGCGTGACTATCTTCGCCATCACCTTGAACAAGCTCATCGAGACGCACCAGCGGATCACCGCAACTGAGAATACTGCGCATGGCGTCGACGCAGCGGACATCGTCCAGGATCTCCATGTTGAGCCCGACCGTGTGGATATCATGGCTTGCATCGGGGCTGAACAGCGCACATGCGAGCCACAGCCAGATATAGAAGTCTTCATCATCGGCTCCATTTTCGTACCAGGAATTTGTGCCGCACTCGACCTGGCGAAGCTGCGGCTGTGGACGATCGCCGAGCAAAACGCCTCCACGCTGGCCATGTCGAAAAAGCCTGTCGCAATGGATAGCTTTGGGATCCCCGTGCCGTCGAGGGACACGACTTGGGTCCCCAAGAACTCATCCACGACCTGCGATTCTAAGTGGTCGCGGTCGACTCCCTTCAGATTGATAGAGCTGAGCGGGATTCCAATCGCGCTGATGCGGTTGATGAATGACAGCATCTCAGTCGGCACTCGCTCCAGCGATGAACTACGGCAAGCAAGCGAGGTGAGGAAGAATGGATTGGACTCACAGGTGGTGGACGCGACACGACTGTGGCATAATGTGGCGAGGGTCTCAATCCGTGAGAAGACACGTTCAAGGTCCGTAGTCTCGGGTTCACCGAGATCTGGCAGCTTGAATTGGAGCAGGATCTCTACGTAGCCTTCTTTTCCGCGGTCGAACGCTTGGCTATCGTGGCATTCTGCCCATTTCGCGAGCATCAAGTCCTTGGTCTCAGCGTACGTTGCGGAATGACGCACTGGTGCGATTGTTAACATGTTGTTCAGGCTCTTGAACGTGGTCTCTTCCTTCTGAAACAGCGCGTAGCCGTGCACTATGAGCTTGAATCGTGGAAGTGCTTCGATGTCTTTGCATTGGGCTTTGCCCCACGCCGTAACAGAATCTGCATGGAGGTTTGTCAGCAAATGCCACGACACCACTGGGGCATCCACGCGCGCCAACAGCTCGAGCATCTCCATGGCCTCCACGAGCAGGAGCTACGCAGCGTCGGAGTCGGAGTCGTTGGTGTTGTTCGGGTCGTCGACTCGTGCCATAATTGGCTGCAGGGCATCAGCATCGGAGACCGTGGATTGCGATGGCAATTTGGCCCTCAGCGCCGCGCTATTCAATGCGTCCAGCCACGGCTGCAGCAGGGTCTTCCATTCAGTCATGTCGTAGACAAAGTGTGGAATCCACTGTCGAGATCCACTGTGGATCTCGAAGCATCTCCCCTCGATTAGCTTAGCTTTTAGGTTAGCCTGGCTTAGTTGTTGGGTTTGTGCTGCTTCCGTACTTATGCGGGTGCGGCCAGTACAAAGCGGCTAAGTGCGCATGCTCAAACAGACAATAAATTGGCATGGCAAGTCTATCCATCAATAAAACTTGGCATGACCCAGCCATTCAAACAGGCGACCACAGAGATACGACACTACTGTAGCCAGCGAGATGACGGCGACAAGCGGCGTGGTTCCATTGCGTGCCCCCTCTGCCCCTCTGTACGCATAGGTTACAGCGTCTCTCCGCACTAAAGTCTCGCCACTGAACCGTCATCGGCGTCTGGTCTCTCGCGCCAGCAGCTCCAAGTCAGATACTCAGAAATCATCAGACTTCTCAGATGGTAAACCTGAGACTAGCCAGCCAGTTGGCCGTCCCGCGGCGAACTCACAGGCAAAAACGGGAAGCTCAGGTGGTGCGTCCCCCAGCCGCCCGGCGAGACCTCTAGGAAGTGCCTCTGCATCTCCAACTGCGTGCGTTCCTCATCGAGACTTCAGCTGCGTCGCTGCGTCCTCGTCGTCCCCAGCATCTCGCCCACCTCCGGTCTCTTGAGGCGTCCTACCGGCCGAGAAAGGACGCCCCCAATTCGCACACACACACAAAGCCATGGACCGAGTCAACCTGTTCGCGCCTGACGACGCACAGGACGACGTCCACTTCCGACTGAGTCTCGACAGCGACGACGAGTTCCAGAGCCCCGTGCTGGCAAGTGGTCTGCCTCCAGTCCTGCTCCCCCCGCTCGTGCTGCCATCGTTAGAAGACGCGAGCGCGGCTTCGCTACTGTGGAACCTGATTTCGCCGTGTTCCGAGCCTCCAGAGTCCCCGATTTCATCGAAAATGGACGATTTCAAGGCAGAGGAAGCCTTCCAAGACGTGGATTTAGACGAACGGCCCGAGCCCGAGCCGGAAAAGGCTGTAGGGTCGACGCCGGATGATTCAGAAAAGCCCACGGTCTCAGTTGCGCGTGTAGAGAAGAAGGAGATGAATGAAGGAGAAGAAGATTGCAGATACGCTTCGTGCAGCGATAGTGACGACGAGGAGGTGGAGGTTTTCAGCGCTGAGACGGCGCTCGTGTCGCGAAGGAGTTCGCTGGACGGAAAGACGCTGGACGGCAGTGAGAAGCTGGACAGCGTGACGGAGGCCGATGAAATGGACGAGATCGACGACGTCGAAGTGAGCTCCACGACATCGTCGCAAATGTTTTTCGACGACAGTACAAGTGAAGATGGAAGCGTGGCGGGGCGACCGTCGTACGCAACAATGGGCGGCATGTGGGTCGGCCGCATGAAGGCACGCACGTACTCGGGCTCAGCGTCCATCAAGATGCAGCAGACGTACGAAAAGCTGCGTGCTCGTACGCTGTCGGCGACGTCGATGGTGGCCTCGACGGCCATGAGACGGCACGGCTCCATGCCATCAGTGGACCCTGATGACGGCGGGTTTTCCAGCGATGACGAAGACTACGATCATGATCGCGCGTCACGAGCGTCCATGTCACGGCAGAGCAGCTTCTCGTTCCCGACGGCGCGCCTGAGTGCAGTGAAGAACGTGAAGCTACCAGTCAGTGTCTCCTCCCTCGCGATGCGCTTCCGCTCAAGTTCAAGTGGAACGACCGTTAGCGATGACGGCTCCATCGTCGGAAACATGAGCATGTTGAGTGGATCCACGACCGACAGTCCTACCAACTGCACATCATCGGCACCGCCCGGGACCTCCTACCACACCAGCACCCAAGACCTCAAGCTCAAAGCCAGCGCGTGCGCGTCTCGTGCAGCCGGCATCCTCGGCGCCGCGTCAGCCGAGGCAGCACGGAAGCTCAAGGCCTCACGTGCCTTTCGTTCATCTCCTCCAGCTTCAACGTCTCAGTCATCCTTCTCGATGGTAGCCGCGTCACCCATTGTCGACAACGTCGAATGTTCTCCCAGTGATCTGCCTCCACCACGGCCACGGGAGCAAGTCGCCTCGTCCAACGTAGCGGCTGCTGCAAGCGGATGAGCGTGGATCCGCTTTCGTGTCCGTCTCCGTGTCTTTGTCATCATCACCGTCTCCCATCCAGCGTGGTTTGTCGAGGCGAAGCTTCGAGGACCGTCAACAGCTCGTGCTCGTGCCAGAGAAAGCCCAGCCTCCAGTGGTTGAAGACGCTTGATGAAAAGCTGCTTCGTGCTGAAGCTCTTCGCGTGATCGGCTCGTTTGCGTTTCCAACCATCGACCGTCGTGCGTCTCAAGGCCCGTGCTCGCGTCATGTCAGGTCTCAGTGTGCGAAACATGGAATAATTTATTTTTCTTTCTGGATGGATGTGTGGTTTCGAATGCCTAGTATGATACGCTTTCGATCGCGTCATGAAGGACTTGCTCAAGACAACTCCAGCAGCTGGCCACGCACAATCGCCGGCTGCCTTCAAGCAAAGGAGCACCCCTCCCTTGTACTCCGCGGTATTGTGGTTTGCTTGCTGCGATGAACGCCGCATTCACCATTTCCGGTCGCCTCACCTTCGCTCAAGAACGAGAGGCACCAGCCATGCACCCACTCAAGACGCTTACTCTGGAACTTGCGTTCGTACTTGCGGCCGCCACAGTAGCGGATGGGCTCCACGTTTTGCTCCAAGCCCAGAATCAAGATATGCATGTCGAGATCACTTCGGCTCCGGCACCAGTGGCTCCAGTGTTCATGCGTCGGCTATGAGTGGAAGACTCCGATCCGATGCAACGCCCACGACTGAGCATCTAAAACGTGGCTTAACGAGCAGACGTCTCGTGGAAATACATACTTCGAAGTATCGGTTAACCCCATCAGCCACAGCTTCTCGATGTGGTCAAACAGGAAAAGCCAACGGAAGGCTGGAGTGAGGGACAGCCGCTGAAGCGGGACCAAGCAACTGTGAGCAGCCATCTAGGAGGAAAATCACGTACTAGCAATGCGACAGTGAATTGATGACGCAGTTGAAGTTAAAGGCACGTCGAACGTCCACTTGCATGAGTGCATAAGCTCCTCTTCCCCCGAAGAATGACCATTTCTCAGTCATCTTTCGCGATTGTGTAGCACTACTAGAGTTACTCTAGCTCGAACCCTAGAGATCCAAGCGAAGGAGGAGGAAGTTGTATCTAGTGGAGACCTGCTGCTGGGGGAAGAGCAGGTAGCTGGCTGGCTTTGAGGTCCGCGCCATCAGTCCCTTGTGACGTCCTTCTGGATTGTTCCAGTGAAGTATCTAATCTTGGATCACTCGCTGTGGCTCAGCAAATCTCCTCGAGTGGCCGACTCATCTGTGCGCTAATCACAAACGTCAAGCTCATGTCCACGTCATCTCAGGTCTGAGTTGTCGAGGTCACCGTCCACAGCAGGAGATTTTCGAACAATTGCGTGCACCGTCACTGCCCAGTGCAGAAGAGTTTTACCCTCGAAGAATCAAACAGTATTAACGAGCTATAAACGCAGGGTATCATATTACAAAGGCTTCACTGTTATAAATTTCCAACATGTCAATATCATATTAGAAAGGTATAAGCTTACTACAAATCCTAACACATCCGTGGAGAAGATCTCGTGGACTGTGGGATGCCACAAAAAGCGAATTTTCACAAAAAGAATCGAACAAATTCGTCTCACCCGAGGGAGGATGGTTCATGCGCCCGTGGATGTTGTGGGCTATGCGGAGGCTTCCATTTTGTATAGCGGAGACTGTGCTGCGTCGGACAAGAACGACGGTGAGCTGCACGTCCTCCGTTGCACGTGCGCGCGCTCAATGACTGGGGGGCTCCATGGGATAGGATACACTGGGATGGTGGCGGCGTGCAATTGGGACAAGAACGGCGACTTCACGCCGCTGGGGCCGCGAGAGTTTTGGCCCGTTGGATACGTCTCATTCCGCATCTAGCCGACCAAGCCACAAGCACTCCAACCAACCAAACTCAAGCGTCCGTCACTTGACTGTTCCCCAGTTCACGACGATGATGTACAGCAAGCAGCTCGCGCTCTGCATCGCCACGGCGATCGCAGTGGCCTTCGGTCCCGTCGCCGCTGACAGCGGTATGCCGTACATTGACCAGTATGGCAAGCTCCAGTGTTGTGTCAAGCCAGGTGAGGCTGCGCCAGCGCCAGCCGCGGTCTCGACCTCGGACGACGTGCCGTACCTCGACCAGCAAGGCAACGTCAAGTGCTGTGTCAAGCGCAGCGAGCTGCCAGCCTCGTTCAACCTCAACGGTGGCATGCCGTACGTCGACCAGGACGGCAACATGAAGTGCTGCGTCAAGCCAGGCCAGTCGGCGCCAGCGCCAGCCGCGGTCTCTGCCTCCGACGACGTGCCATACCTCGACCAGCAGGGCAACGTCAAGTGCTGCGTCAAGATGACTTCGCCTTCTCCAGCACCAGCTTCGTCCGGTCTCCACTACCTGGACAAGGAGGGTAACTTGAAGTGCTGCGTGAAGCCGACGGCCCACACGAACGGAAGCTTCCACCTGATGGAAAGAGCCGCCAAGAGCTCGCTGTTCCACCCAGAGCAGCGCATGCCGTACGTGGACCAGGATGGCAAGGTTAAGTGCTGCGTCAACCGCCCTGACACTGAAGCCAGCGACGATCGCGTGCCGTACATCGATCAGAACGGCGACGTTCGTTGCTGCGTCAAGCGCTCGGAGATCGCCCACCTCACGGGCTCAAGCTCGGCTGGCGAGATGCCGTACGTCGACGCCCACGGCAAGCTCAAGTGCTGCGTCAAGCGCCCAGTGTCGGAGGCCGACGACGGCCGCGTGCCATACCTCGACCAGCAAGGCAACGTCAAGTGCTGTGTCAAGCGCTCGGAGATCAGCCACGTGATGAGTGCCAACGCCGGAGGCATGCCGTACATGGATGCGAACGGCCAGTTCCAGTGCTGCGTCAACGTCGCGAAGAAGTGGTCGGTGTTCGCTCCAACTGAATTACAGTAAGCTGGAAGACAACCTCGCGCTCGCAGGTAAGGCAAGTCGATCAAGTTGATGCGTCATCGTGTATATCCACGCCTTAGCGAAGCGGCTTAGTGACGCCTGCATATTCCCCAGTCATTCCACAATGCAAAATTCCCTTCATGTCAAAATGGCTACACTTTACATCCTTTTGATTGGTTAATATCGATGAAATTTGCATATCATTGGCTGAATATATTCCAGGCGACGGAGAGCTACGCACCGCCTATCTGCCCATTCTTCTTCTTTGTCCTCATGTTGATCATAGGTGAGCGGTCCGCGGGAAGTGCGAGGATTTGCTGATATGCCTTATCCAGAGAAGCAAGCGGCTGCGTCGCGGTCATGCAGAAGCGCGAGCTTCCCGTCAGGGAAAGCTGTCCTTATTAGGAGCTTTGCAGCCTTCCTGTCGCAGCGCGCAAGCTCAACTCGAGGCCCTCCGTTCTCCTCATTCTCCATTTTGCAGTCTTCCCACCACACCAAGCCTCTCATCAAGAACCACCATTTCCCCAAGCATGAACGCTCTCAAGACTCTGGCTCTGCTTCTCGCCGTCACGCTGGCGCTCACTGTCTCCGTCGACGCGCTGCCCGTGCCGCCCAAGACCGAAGGCCGTCGCTTGCTCAAGAACGATGGAGTCGTGGCGCCGCCAGCCCCAAAGCTCAAGCGTGTGGCCCACTAACCCGCGACACAGATATCAGCCGCGCCATGGCACCATGTTCAGCATAGCGAAAGACGATAATGCTGATGAATGTGGTGCGATTTCGGAATGTTTTGTATGGAGCCTGGCTCTTTTAGTCGAATGGATCGAGCTGTTCATGTGGAGGGATTTCTGCTGCTGGTGCAATCCTTCTGACCGCGGCTGTAGCCATTTGGCGTTAGACATGGCTACATAAAGATTATCTGTGATTGGTTATAATTATTTTTTAAAGCATTTCATTGGCTAAAACGTAGCTATCGAACCTCCAGATCTTGCGGGATGTCCCCAGCATTGGTGCCTCCGCCAGGTGACAGCACTGCATAGTACTCACCGGCACTGGATCTTTCGAATCCGTAGCTCTTGGATCCTTGGACGAACGGCTTCCTCCCTCACTCATCACCTTCCCATTTCCGATCTCGCGGGCTCGTGCTCAAGACCCTTCCTCCATCCACGCCGCTCACACCCCACCATGCTTCTCGGCTTGGCATTACCACTGTGTCTCGTACTATGTGCGTTCGGGAGTTCCAACGCCACGCATGACACCCCTCGATCTCTTCGCTCATCGTCTATGAGCCGCTCGCTGCAGATTTCAAAGGGGCTCGCAGGAGTTTTCACGACATCGGCGCCAACGGCCACGTTCTCCGTGGGCCAAGTCCACTCACAGACGGACGCTCCATCCCCAGCGCAAAACATCATCATCGTCATGCCGTCAGTCGCCTCAGCGCCTCCTCCCATGGCAGCTCCCTCACCAGCACCGGCACCAGCGGCCACTCCGAAGCTGCCAGCTCCGGCACCAACTCCGACGAAAACACCGCCATCTGCTCCACTCTCACAGCCTCCGCCACCATCGCCTCGTCCTCCAACGCCACCGCCAACAACAGCACGTGCTCCAACACTGGCTTTCACTACGCCGCCGACGCGGCCTCCAACGAGCGCACCCGTGGCTCAGTCGCCGACACCAGCGCCTACTGGCCATGCGAAGCCCAATACTGCGTTAAGTGCCAGCCCAAGCGCGAACATTGCCCAGCTCATTCAAGAGCTCAACACCATCCACGACAAGTTGGCCGCGATTCTGGCATCGCTTGAAAAAGCAACTTAGCTTGCTCATCTCGTGGCGTTCATTTCGTGGAAGGAATAGATGCATGTGTCCTCGTTTAAATGAGTAATGCTTAAAATCTGTTACAAAAGTGCTGAAAATATGTTGCACTCCAAAAAGTGCTGAAACCCTGTTAGATTCGATTTTGAATTGCTGAATATCTGTCAAGTTTAGCACTTGAAACGTGATTTAAATCAGTACTTTCGGTAGTGAGGTCCCGAAAGTCGTGTGGGTGCAGACAAGGCCTTTGCAGCTGCAGGAGCTCAACTTCATGCTCGTTTAGGAAGTGGGTGAGGAACTGTTGGAAGGTCAGCGAGGCAGTGACAGAGAGATGAGAGCAGAGGGAGTACCGTAATAGACCTGTTACAGATACCACTCGGATGCAGTGAAAATGCTCTCAATAAAAGGTTGTTATCTGCACCAAGATCCCCTCAATCACCTCCAATAATTTATACAAAGCGTACCACTGTAGGGACGGGACCTTTCGAGGATACAGTATGATGTGGCCCACACAACATGTGACAGGGTTCTGACCTTGACCGCAGTCAAGAATTGAGCGACCAGACGTGCGTCTGGTAAGAGGGTTGTCGCGCAGGTGCACCTGCGTTAATGCTCCGGACCCCCCCACACACCAACAAAGTCCTCAACATCAGTCTCCCTCATTCAGACAATTATTGTCGTCTAAATCTCGTCGTCGCTGGAGTCACTATCATCTGCCTGAGTAGGCCCTTCCCCATTCTCAACGATATCGCTATCAGAGCCAATAGGATGTCCAACAATCTCTACATGGACAGCTAGCTGCTAGATTACGTCGACGGCTTCCGTGCCGTCCAAAACACCATCACAAGCGGCCGGTTCTTCTGGCGTGCGGTCTGTATTTGGCATGAAGAACCCGCACGCCTTGAATCCGTTGATGATAGTTCTCGTCTGGACAGCCTCCCACGCTATCATAATCCAGGACACGATGTCTGGGCGACGGGGAGGCTGCATTGTGAAGCGCGGTGGGGGAGGCAGAGCTGGACGTGGAGCTGGGGGGAGCCGGCACTGGCAGAGACGCGAGGCGGGCGTCGCGAGCTGCCACTTCAGCGCGGTGGCGCGCGAGTTGTTGACGGAGACAGGTAACCCACTGCGCACGAAGCCGATCCTTCATGGGCTTGATTCATGCCACATCCGCTGGCTGCGATCGCCACGTAAGACCAGCCGGAATCTTCTTCAGCACAACGCCAAGGGTAGCGTCCAGTGCCCACTGAAATGATCCAGAAGCAGCATGATTGGGGGCGAGTCAGCCGTTCGGGTTCCAAAGTGGAAGGGTGGGAAGGCAATTGTGAGACGATCGTTCCACCATGCCGCGTGGTTGCCGTAGATCTGGACGCCGTGAGTGGCTTGTAGCCGCTCATACTCTCTCCAGTCGAGCCTTCCGAAGCCATGGCCCAGCTCGTTGTTTTCTTTCTGCTTTTCCTTTGTCGTGGCTGGCTTAGACTTGAACACCATGAAGAGTGGGTATTTCTTGCCGAAGATGTCTCCCGTCACCATCGCCGTAGCGCGTTGCTACTCGCTTTTCCCGCAACGAACCCACACAGTGCGCGCACCAGTCGGTGAGAGCGTCGTCTTGGGCAAGAGCTCGAAAAAGGCCGCTGTCTGGTCGGCGTTGATCACATTGGTGATCCCCTCGACCACCGATCGCATCACACACCTCCTTGGCAAACGCTTCGGCCTTGAGCTACCCGTCAGCGACAGTCTCTTGGCCCTGGTGAGTCTTCACGCGGAACGACAGACGATGACGGGCGAGAAATCCGATACACCAGCTTCTCTTGGCCTTGAACTGCGACGGGGAGAGCCCCAGATCCGCCGCGATCTCTAAAGCTCGCTCCCTCCGAAGAGCAGGTGAGATTGGGACGCCATCACGGCGGAGATCATTGACCCAGGCGACCAGCTGAGTTTCTCCCGCCACCCCACGAACGGTGCCCGACCCCTTTACGCGTAGACGCATCTTTGACGGCGAAAGCCGCGCCCTCGTGCCGGCTTCGACTGCTTTAGCCTCTCGCACCCATCGATGGATGTAGAGCCGCATGTTCTCCTTCTCCGTTTCCGCTTGCGTCGGGAAGACTTCTTCAGCGCAGCTGCGACGCTGGTAGCGTTGGCATGGGCTACGACGTCGTTCTTGAGTTCCTGCCTGAAGCTCTTCCGTACATAGAGCTTCGGCTTACGAGGCTTCCCCTTGATCTGCGGGCGACCGCGGAGAGCTCGTGTCATGGTCGGCGACTGGTTCCAG
>JAADVL010000810.1:0-14360 GCA_023334995.1 Pythium sukuiense | reverse complement strand
GAGCAGCGACACCAGCAGCTCAAACTGTCGGTGTTCTCTCTCGATGGGCTTCACTTCCCGGAGGTACAGAGCGTACGGACCCCGCCCTTCGGGCGTCGTGGACGGCTTGGTGGTCCATGGGACTGTCGACAGCGAGCGGCAAGCCAGCAGCGGCGTCCGCACGCGTCAGGCCCGCGCCAGCGCCAGCATCGTCGGCTCTCGCCTGTGATTTGGACCTCCCCAGAATGACTCAGAATCTGTATCTGATGCGCTCAGCTCACTTGATGACTCTCTCTGATTGTCAAGATCCCACCCCACATTCCCAGTCGCAAGATTCGAGAAAGACCACCATGAGCGACGCTAAGATCATCGAGCTCACGCATCCATCGGGCGCACGCGCCGAAGTGTATCTCTACGGTGCGACTGTCACCTCCTTCTACACGGCCAGCGAGCCATCCCGCAACGCGCTCTTCCTCTCGGATAAGGCCGTGCTGGATGGCACGAAGCCGATCCGCGGCGGCATTCCACTCGTGTTCCCAGTGTTCGGCAGCGCCCCCGGCTTCCCAAACCACGGCTTCGCGCGTATCACGAACTGGGAGCTGACGCTGCTGACCCAGACGACGGGCGATGCGTCCACGCCGACGGTCGCGACGTTCCAACTCGACGCCGATGAGTCGTCAGAGGCCATCTACCCGCACGACTTTGAGCTTCGCTACGAGGTCAAGCTCTTTGCCGATGCAATCGCCACGGCGCTTCACATCGTGAACAAGTCGGCTACGGAGATCTCGTTCCAGGCGCTTCTCCACACGTACCTGACGGTCGACGACGTCCGCAACGGCGGCTGTGTGGTCGAGGGGCTCAAGGGACTCACCTACCACGACAAGGTGTCGGGAACGAAGCAGACCGAGACGCGTGACTCGATTCTGTTCGACAAGGAGACGGACAGCGTGTACGCGAACGCGCCTGACCAGATCGTCGTCCGCATTCGTGCTCCGGACGGTCGCAACCGTGTCGTTACCATCGACAAGTCTGCTTTCCTGGACCGTGAGACCAAGCAACCGAGCGACGCCGTGGTGTGGAACCCGTGGATCGACAAGGCCAAGGCCATGGGTGACTTTGGCGACGAGGAGTACGTGCACATGGTGTGTGTCGAGCCAGGCCGCGTGAGCGAGCCGCAGACGCTGGCCGCCGGCCGCGTGTACACGCTCCAGCAGCGCGTCCACGTCTCCGCGCTGTAATCCATGTGTCCTCCGCAGCGCAGAAGTACCCAGTCCTCTCTTCATACGCAGCGTCTCAATGAACTCGTGAGGCCTGTCGATGATCCATCCGTCATTCTGACCGTTTCGACGAATGTGGCTACATATATGGTTTACTGTATTTTTCAGTATAGTACCTCCTGGGCCATCAACTTGTTGTCGCACCTCAATTGCATGGTGACGAAAATGGCGACGCAGAACGCAGGCAATGCGGTCTGGCGCGCGCTGTATGGGCGTCTCTACACGCGCAAAGTGGTGCGCGACCTGCTCTGGTCCATCACGAGTCCACATCTGATCGATGCCGAGCTGTTCCCGGTGCTTCCCGTCACGTTTGGCGTCTGTGGAGACGACGCCGAGGCAGCAACATTGGTCGAGTGGCTGGCGGAATTAGAGCGTGATGCGTCGCATCTAATCGACTTCCTGCGCGGTAAATGGCGCTAAATGACGTATTTCGCTGAACTCCATAGTCTGACGGCTTTTGGGGCTCTGATTCGTGCAGGAAAAACGAAATCCACGGTGAAAGCGCTCGCATTAGGCGTGTATTTTGCCTCGCTGCTCGAGTATTGGCTGCGTTTCAGTCCGCTACTACGCGTTTCGAAGTTCGAATTGAGCAAGCAGATCATTTCCGCGTCCAATCAAACGCTGGGACAGCTCAAGTTCCTCTTCCGCGTCGATCGCGGCCTCGCAAACGGTCTGGAAGCGTCCGAATTCGACGATTTTCACGTGGAATCCTCGGTGAAATTCTTCCTTTTGCATCCTTTGAACGAGAAATTCGGGCAAGACCTCGCGCCCAAGGCCATGTATCCGCTGGAGCAGTATGTGGGCCCTCATCTCGGTGAAAACCTCGCGTGGCGCGTCCAGGAAGTGGCTCGAAAGCTCGATATGTGTCGCGGCGCGAGCGTCCAGACCTGGCTGCAGGACCACTACAGCAACTGCGTGGCGTCTCGTATCGTGCTGCGCGGCTACTTGTTCTATCCGCTCCGGCATTTCCAGTCAACTAGTGAGGTCTCACGAGGCCACGACTGGGCGTTCCATCGCAATCCGGGATCGAACGGAGAGACCGCGCCACGACACAACCCCAAGGTCGGTGCTGACCATCTCACTGGCTGGTGGACCGATGACATCGAGACCGAGTTTGCCGACAAAGTGAAAGCCAACGGTGACCAAACCCATGGTGAGAGCCGCTTTCTGGTCCTGTCCAAGCTGCACTGGCTGTCGCCTATCATCGCGGAAGAGGATTCGACGGATGGCGGAGTCATCGTGCGAGGTGAAGAAGATCTACTGGTCGAGCCGCTCGTGACGATGAATCTTGAGGAGCTGACCGCTTTTTCCCGCGAGCATTTCACTACACTGGCGACGTCGGAGGAGACGCAGGCCAAGGGTGGTGTTGTGATGCCCCTGCTTGTTGCTGAGATCGTACGCTGCAAGCCAGAAAACCGTGAATACGACGCTGCGTTGACGCGGTGGAGAGAACTGTCGAGAGGCTTTTTACTGGACGACAAGTGCTGGGATCCGATGCCGCTCGTCCATGACGCTGTGCGATACAAGCGCACGAACAACGAAGACGTCGTCGTTCGCGAGCGAGAATACGAAGGACGACGCGAGTGGGTAAACGATGGTGTGATCAAGCCTTCAGACCGAGAGGCAGAGCTTGAGCGGTTGAAAAAGCTGCACTCGTTTCAAGACACGGTGAGTATGACCCCAGAGCGAATGTGCGATGAGCTACTCGTCGTCCTTGGAAGAGACCAGAAGAAGTACACGCATGGCAACCTGAAGCAATCAGTCCAGTCCGTGCTCGACCATCGCGACAATGAGATGCACTTTATCCTGAAGAGTATCGAGCACCTGGTCTTCAAGAGCTCAAGCGATATTGACGAGAACGATTCAAGCAGCTCATCGAAGGGGGTCCAACGGGTAGCTCATCTCCTGTTAGATGCAATTGAAGACCGAGCTCCCGTGGGTGTGACGAACGTGACGCTGGAGGACTTCACTGCGCTGTTTGTCAAGATCGCACAAGATGAAGTTCGTTGGGACTACATCAACGTCAGTCTTCGCGGACTCGACATCTTGCAACGACGGCTACAATGCGACACAACAAGACTCCACGAAAACTGTGCAGCGTTCGATGAAGTCATCAAGCGGCTACTGAGTCAGAGAGTGCCACGATGGAATGCCGTCGCGGTGGAAGTTGTACGCGTTCTCTACGGCACTTCATCAGGAGTACAGCCTTCGGTCCAAAGCTTTCAACGGGATATGCTGGAAGAGCTCATGGTCCACCAAGACTGGAAGAATGCCGAGCAATTGGTTACTGTTGGCTGCCATGCGGACATCGAACTGCTAGTCGTTCTCTTCAAGCGCTTCAACGCGTTGAACATGACCAAGCCCATCAAGCGACTACGGAAGCTGCTGGTACGCCTACACGGGAGCGGTGGCTTTGATGAAGAGAATGGAAACAGCCACACCCTTGCGGAGCACCCCTCTGCTTTCCAACACGCTCTGGGGACTGCTCTTGATCCGGACGCCAATCGAGCTCTCGTCCTCGACCAGATCCCAGCGTTCAAGTGGACCTTGGTCGACACACCGACTCGCGTCGAGGAGCTGTTGGGGAAGCTTCAACGCTGTATAGGAGATACCGAACCAACGTTCATCGGTCTCGACTGTGAATGGCGTCCTCAGTTCCTGTTCAAGCAGGATGCTGCACTTCGAGAAACAGAGGAAGGAGGGGACAGCTCGCCTGACGAAGACGTCCTAGTGGGAGAAGACGAAGGTGTGAGCTTGTACCAAATCGCAGTCGACGACCATGTTTACGTCGTGGATGTCCAAGTACTCGGCCTTGCCGCCGAGGAACCGCTCCGATGTATCTGGGATGCGCCTCGCGGCAGCTTTCTTCTGGTCGGTTTCTGCGTCTCGGGTGATCTGCGTCGCCTAAACCACTCGTTCCCATCATTGCTGGCTCATCGTGAGAACCCAATCGGTCGATCTTCCCGGTTACTCATTGAGCTCAAGCAAATGGCTCTATATCGCCAGTTGCCGGCAGGTCCCTGGGGACTGTCACAGCTACACGAAGCATGCTTCAACGAGCCCATCGCAAAAGAGGAGCAATGTTCTGACTGGGGACTACGCCCTCTCACGGACAACCAGCTTGTCTACGCAGCCAGAGACGCGTACGCGGTGAGGAATGTCGCGCTGCATTTGACGGCAGATTTGTCGACCACTGAAGACTTCGATCTCGTTCGTCACGCTGAGAGGTTCGCTGTGATCACCGACCTAGGCATCGGGTCTGGCATCAGCAGCGAGGCCGAGCTGGGACACTGGATCACTGCACTCAAGCCGCTGGACGAGTCGCATGTCCGTGGAGCGTTGGTGGAGTTGGGTCTTGTAAGCACTGCCAAATCGATCTTCCGGATCGATAAGACAGCGTGGCAAGACACCGCGAGGACGGAGATGGGTCTCGTTGTCAAAACGATTGCGATGGTCTTGAAAAAGGGAGCCGTGCGATCCAACGGAAATCGCGAAGGTACAACCCCCCACTACGTTGCTGTCGTGCTGCACGTCAATGAGTCTATCAACATGGCCGCACTCGCCAGCCATCTCAACGTCACTCAGGAAGACCTCGTCCTTGCTGACCGAGAGGTTCGTCATCTTTCGTGTCTTGTTGTCCTGTTGACGTGGATGACTTAACATTCTGTTTGTGTCGTTGCTACAGACTTTGCTTCGCGTCTTCGGCTATCAACGCGGCTCCATCGGTCCCATTGGACTTCGTGAACAAGCCGCTGTCCACGTCGTTCTGGACGCCGCGCTTCTCCACGAGAGCTCCATTTTGCCCGGTGCAGGCCACGAAGACGCCATGTACCACATCGAGCCAAACATTCTTCGCGAAACCGTGGGTGCAAGCGTAGCTGCCATCACACAGTGAGCTCATAGCTTTGCCCAGCATCTGTAAGAAGCTGATGAACAAAGACCTGTGGAAGGCTGGAGGAGATTGCGATGTTCGTAATTCTTCATCCTCGACTTGATGCGGAGAACGTGCCAGTTCCGTGATGAAACAAAACCTTCCCTTCGAGTGGCCTGGAGCCTCCAGCTGAGGGATAATGTACACGTTTCCATAGGCAGTAATGGCCGTCTTCGTGCTTGCCTAGTATCGTGGGAGACTCCGAATGGAAGACTCGTGAGGTTGGCTGGGGATTTGGCTGGGGATTCAAGTGATTTGTAAAATTTCTTTTGACGGGATATTTTGCGTCGATTTGCGATGAAAATGGAAATGACAGTTTCTGTTCATAGAAACCTCTTTCCATATTTTACAAAACCAGGTTTTACACTGTGTGAACAACAGAATGAGAGAATGCACTCTACCGTTTTTTGACAATTAAACCTTGTTGCTGAAGAAAAGAATCGAAACGATGCAAGACAATGTGCGGGTGACCACCTCAAGTTGAGGCTCAACCTGACTCAGGTAGGCCCTGTGAGGCGATCCTTCGAAAGGAACAGCAAGAAGAGACGCAAGAAATAGTGAAACCGCTAGTGGGCCTCCTGGGTGTATACTCTAGAGTGTTCCTCTTCCCTTTCTCCTTCTCTCTTTGTTCATTTCTTCCATCCATTGGCGCGTGGATAGTGGCTTGCTGTTATTTTTCACAGGTCCTGTTGGGGCAGTCGTGACCGTAGAAGGCGATCTTTCACGGCGACGGCTCGTGGACGAGACCCCTCGTGTGGTTAAGTTAGCCTACGATCCTATCTTGGCATGGCAAGTGACAGTGGCGTGCCCTTCGTGATGGATGGCGAGACGCTGCGGCTCGTGAATGAGGAGCAGGGCTACCGCTACAGGGAGAGGCAGCGCTACCTGCAGGAGGACGACCGCGTCACGATCATCCGCCGTATCGACGAAGGTGAGCGCCAATCTGTGCTGGCGAGAGAGTTTGGCGTCACGCGGGCGGCAATCTGCAACACGTACAAGAACCGGGAGGAGATCCTAGGTCGGTCTCGCCATGTGTATGACGCCCAGTGCGCGGCGGTGGCGGCGGAGGGCATTGACGACTGCGGACAAATTGCAGGGGACACTGGTGGAGTTACTAGAGATGGGGAGCTGGCAACGAAGAGGAAGAGATGGCGCGATACGAGTGAGGGGGAGCAGGAGGCTGGGATCAAGAAGGGAACTGAAGCGGAAATATGGGCGACACGGAGAAGGTCTCTGCTCCAAGAGAGGGTTTTCCGAAGGACACAATTGCATGTTGAGCAAGCGCAGAGGTGGCATCACTACAGTTGTTCCCATGGGTTTGGAGTAGTGATGAGTAGCTGACAAACGAACGGTTTTTGTGTGGGTGGCTGACTGTGCAGGCGGCCCTACGACGAGAGTGTTCGTGAGCCTCTCGTGAGGTTATCAGCTGAGGTTCCTCGGATGCAACAGCTCCTGTCCACGCACGCAGTCCGCTTGGTAGCCAAACTTCGAGAAACAAATACCTCAGTTGCCGACTTTCGCAGGAACGCAGGCATGCTCATTCGGTGAGAAACCTCTGCGTCAATGTGGACGCTTTTTCGGTCATGACGTACTCACTCGACTATTTGAATGCGCATTGAATAGATTATTGATCGAGAAAGCGCTCGTGATCACGTCTCCCTCGAGTAACACAGCCTCGAACTCCTCTTCAAACGCCATTTTTGTCGGCATTGGCGATGGTGCCTACCCGATGCTGCGGAAATACCAGGAATTGTTTCCGGATAAAACCGTCGGTACGCTTTGTGTGGTTATTACGTTGGTGGTGAGCGTATCGTGTCATCATCGAGTGCATTTTGTAGGCATAATTCGCTTCAAGCAAGCCAAGAACCACGTGCAATTCGTCGATGCTTCACTGCCCTCGGGGATTCGCTCGGCTTCATCGATCATCCTAGTCACGAGCGAGTGTGCCACGGGCCGAGTCGTCTGCTGCGCTGTGAAGGAGCTAATAGCGCTGGCGATCCACGAGTCCGCAATTACTCTAGTTTCGATTTTTGCCAGCAAGCAAGGCCTTGCTCACGTCCAAAGGGAATATCCAGGTACGTCACCAGTCCCTTTCATCCATTGGTTGGAGATCACCACGTTACTGACGACGTTGTTTTGGTTTTGTAGCTATTCGAGGCCTCGTTGCTGCAATCGATAACCAAGTGGATGCGATGGGACGGATCCAACCAGGCTGTGGGGGGTTCCTCGACCGGTACTACGACGTAGATCTTCTCAACGAGGAAAGCTCGCGACAAAATATATAGTACGGAGCCGTTCATTCATGTGCTACACACCGAAGTTGCGATGGGAGCGAGCTGTGGAGGGTACAGACACCCCGAGACAGATATCCCTGAGAGGCTTCCCCCCATTGTTAGTAGTTGGCGTGCACAAGAATGAACTGCTCGCGCTCGGGTGACGTCAGTAGCTAGGAAGCAGTACCTACGTGAACTCTGGTTGCCGTGATCAACTTGATCTTGGTTGGATCTGTCGATGACATACGCCCCGTCAGTGAGGCGCGGGTACTTGAGCGGATCGTCCGTGACTGGCACAGTTGAGGCGAACGCAAATCCACTTCAACTTAGATGCATCCTAAATTCGTTTGAAATATTTCCAGGCACACTTGAGTAATTATTAGGCCCTGTATCCTAATTAGGTTTAGGCCTCAACATGCAGCACAGGTGACATGCGTTGTGGTGCTTTGATTGGCTGAAAATATGTCCATGTCTGACTCTGTTGGGACAATGGAGCTGCTCAATTCCAAGAGGCATCATTATTGGGCGACGACTGAAGACTAGATGAAGATCCCTGTGGTGCTCTCGCTGGCGGCGTTGGCGCTGGGCCTGTGCGTGCCCAGTGCGTCTGCGCATGAGTGCAAGGTAGTGTGTGATGCTGCCCACTCGGCGCCTGTGTGTGGCAGCAACGGCAAGACGTACGCGAGCCAGTGCTTCCTTGAGTTCGCCAAGTGCCTGACGCCCAAGCTCACGCTGGCCCACGAAGGCGCGTGTCCGTCGACGAAGACCAAGGCCAAGACGATCCACATTTCCATCGGGAAGAAGAAGGAGACGAAGGAGGCGCGCGACCATGACGTTGACGCGGACGACGACGAGGAGGACGAGGATGAGGACGAGGATGAAGGTGAACACGACAACAAGAAGGCCAAGGCGGCGACGAAGAAGAGCAAGTGCGACAAGGACTGCACACGAGAGTTTGAGCAGCTCTGTGCATCGGACGGCAAGACCTACAACAACCACTGTCTGTACGAGATTGCGCTGTGCAACAACGCGTCGCTCACGATTGTGAACGAGGACGGCGCATGCCCTTCGCCGGTCTTGAAAGCCACCCAGGATGACGATGAAGAAGAAGAGAGTGAGGACGGTGAAGAAGGCGACGACGCAGAGGGTGAACCAAAGGAGGAGAAGAAGGACAAGTGCCTCAAGGGCTGCTCCCGCGAGTTCGAGCCTCTGTGTGCGTCTGACGGCAAGACGTACAACAACCACTGCCTCTTCGAGATCGCGCAGTGCCGCAACAGCTCACTTACCATCACAAACGCCGACGATGCGTGTTCCAAGAAGTAAACAAGTCCCAATCCACGTGGCTCTCTGTGTCTTGCGTCGTCCTTCAGCCTAGCGTCGGGTATCATGGGCTCATTCTCATAATACCACCGTATTTTGGCATTCTGTCGGTTCCCTCCTTACAGTGACAAATAGTGACACGCGTCAGCAGTCAAATAGACCCCCTCGACCGAGAGACACATCACAACAGCTTTGTGCATCACCATCTCGAGCGAAAATGGCGAAATCGGCGCTCGCGCGGATCGACTTTTTCCGGTACGTGCTGCCTCCATGGGACCACCTCCACGCTTATCACGCAGCCCTTGATCTCGCGCATCCGCTCATGTCATTTTCATCTCCATTAGCAAAGTGCCAGAGGAGCTCCAGGTGAATTCGGGCAGCGGTCTGGCGTTCACGGTGGTGTCGTTCCTGACCATGGCGTTCCTGCTCGTGTCGCACTACAACGCGTTCGTGACGCAGAGCACGCGCACGTATGTGACACTGGACTCGCACCAGGAGGACCAGCTGCGCATCAATTTCAACGTGAGTCTCGTGGCCGTGCCGTGCCAGCACGCGAGCGTCGACCTCTCGGACCACATGGGCCAGAAGTTCGTCAACATCACGCGCCACGTGCGCCACTTCCAGTTGGCGTCCAGCAAGACCACGCAGCAGATCACGCGCCTTGATGAGATCGTGATCGACGACCACAAGAATGGCGTGCCGTCGTGGGGCGGCGTGGAGCGCAGCACCCACGGCGGCGTCCACTACTCGACGCCGCTCACGACCAAGAACTTTTTCGAGTTCATGGGCAAGTACGAGCTGGTGCTGGTCAACTACTACGCGCCATGGTGCCAGTTCTGCCAGCAGCTCAACCCAGAGTGGGAGCGTGCGGCCGCGCAGCTCCAGGATCACCCGGAATACGCCGAGCGTGTCATGATGGCCTCGGTCGACTGCACGGACGACGACGCTGTGTACCTCTGCCGCCGTGCCCACATCCGTGCATTCCCGTCCATGCTGGTAGGTTGATGATGTTTGCAATCGCTGTGTAGATACGTGGAATATTGACCGAGTTATGATGGCAGATCTACATGTACGGCTCGACTTCCACGCGGTTCATCTACAACGGTCCTCGCAAGAGCGAGTACTTGCTGCAGTTCCTAGACCTGTTCTACCGCCGCCTTGAGCCGGAAGCCGACTTTGCGGAGGAAGTGCACACGAATGATAACACGCTGAGTCTGCCTATGCACGTGAACCACGAGAACGTCGACTCACTGACCCTCAAGAAGGTCAAGCGCACGATGCCGCCGGACGCCGTTGAAGGCTGCGAGATCTCTGGAAGCCTGAGCGTGAACCGTGTGCCCGGCAAGCTCGTGCTCACGGCTCGTTCGGCTGACCACTCCTTCGACCTCGCGGGCGTCAACATCACCCACCACGTGAACCACTTTTCGTTCGGTCAGATCCGCTCGTCCGAGCATCTCGTGGACGGCGCACGCAAGCTGATCCCGTCGAATCGATACCCGCTCGACTCGACCGTGTACTACGCCGAGAACGTCAACATCACCATCGAGCACTTCCTCAACGTGAGTCTTTGCAGCTCTCAAGAACGGAGCTATCCGAGGATCGTGTATACTGACTGGTTTGGGTTGTGTTAGGTCGTGGGCTTTGACCATTCGGACCAGCGTGAGTACATTTTCGACCAGGTTCCACGAACGTACGAGTTCTCAGCGAGCAGCAACCAGTACAACGCCACCAACTCGCTGCCGGCGGCGCTGTTCACGTTCGACATCTCGCCGCTCGTGATCCTCGTGGTCAAGGACAACATCCCGCTCTACCGCTTCCTCACGTCGCTTTGCGCCGTGATTGGTGGTGTGTTCACTGTCATCGGACTCGTGGATTCGGGTGTGTTCCACACGATGAACTCGATCAAGAAGAAGGCGCAGCTCGGCAAGCTGCATTAGACGCTAAACCAGAGACCATGGACACGTCGGAATCAAGGTCTCTCTCTTTTATAATCGTGACGTACTTTCTCACTATTCTTTTGGCAGCATATACGACTTGACAGCTTCGAGTTTGCGGTAGTGCTGGTAGATTGCGAAGCCCCACACGTACAAGTTCGCGACAGCACACACGACGGACGTGAACATGAGCGGTAGGAACGGGTACTTGACACCCACACGAGGCACGAATGGAAACACCGCAGCGAACACTGCAACGGCCACAAGCACGACGATGTACAGTTTCTCGATCGCGTGGAGACCCACAGCAGTCGCTCGGATGTGGCGCTTCTTGAGAGAGTCCTTGAGCAGAGGGTCCAGCGTCACGTACGCGAGTACTGCGTGGATGACCGCGATGAGCACCTTGGTGGTCTGCTCCGCTGGCGTGAAGAGCAGTGGGAACAGCGAGATGGAGCTGGCGATGGAGGCGAATCGGTAGAGGCGCATGTCATTGACGCTCTCAGCCGCCATGAGTGCGAGAGGCAGCAGCACTTGAAGAATCGCCTTCTCGTGCACGTGGTAGCCGAGCATGAACGAGCAGTGCATACACACCACAAGTGCACTCATGAACAATGACGAGTCCGGGTACTTCCACACGCTGTAGAGCACAGGCCCCATGCTCAGGAACGTGAGCACGGCACACACTAGCGGAGGGATGGCTGGTAGCACCGCGAAGCTCGCTTCCTGGACGAGTCCACCACTCATGAGCGCCACGCCCTCTACTGCTGGTGCGATACCAGCGACGACGAGCACTTTGTCGAGAAAGGCGTACAGCGCCCAGACATTTGGAGCCCAGTACGCGTGGCAAAGGCCACGCTGCACAGGGAAGAGCCGCGAAAAGATCTGCTTGACACCAGCAATCGGGTCTGGGTGAGCGAACAAGACGGAACCAAACGCGAGGCCGAAGACTGCAACCACCATCACGCCCAGACGCAAGAAGCGAAAGAGGGAGAATGACGCCTTGCCGTCGTGCTGGCTCTGGATCGTCGAGTGCACGTCCGTGTTGGATATCGACCGCTTTCGCTGTGGCGTGGAGTCGTCGTCATCAGCTGTCACGTAGCAGTGGTGGCCGAGCAGATAGACGAAGTACAGTGGAGCTGCATACAAGTAGATGTGTTTGAACATGAGCAGCACCGCGTACAGGAAAGCACCTTGGAGGTCTTGCTGCAAGCGGAACTTGGTCGCCGAGAGGATGAGCAGTCCCAGCAGCATGCCGTTGTACTGGAAGTGGATATGGTCGACATACAGCAGCCCTGCGTCCAGCACCGTGAGTAGCATGATCACGAGTCTCTTTTGCTTGGAAAACGACGACTCGGTGGTCGTCACACTCGGCCAGGACGCGCAGTACGCGTAGATGGCGTAGAAGAGCACGGCGTCCGAGCCGATGACCGAGAGGCGCTGGAATAGTAGGATGCGGTCGCTGAAGATGGGCGTCGCGGAGATCGTGACGAGCGCAGGGTCCACAAACGCAGCGATCTGCGAGAGCGTGTACTCAAAGTACGCGAAGAAGGGCGGGTAGTCGAGTGTCCACTCGCTCGTGGCTTCGTGATACCATCGCGCCGGCGGCAGCGAGTGCGTGAGTGCGAGCCAGTTACGGTGGACTTCAAAGTCAGTGCTTGTGTAAGAGGGTAACAGCAGCAGCTTCAGCGCGACAGAGATGAAGAACAGTGCCACGAGCGGCGTATCGATGGCGCGCTTGTCGGCAGCCGTTGCCATGGTGACGCGATTGCTTGGAGATTTGGCTACGTGGCTTCATGAGCTGCTAGACGGTCTCAGATTAGACTCAGATTTTTGACATAATGTTTTCGGCCAATGGGAGTTGATGAAATGGTTTGCCCCAGGTCCTGCCCTATCGATCCGGAAGTTCACTGTCAGAAGACACCGGTGACTTCCTATGCAGCGAACCGCCGTCCCTCAACACTCGCCTTACCACTACCCATCTCTTTTGTCACCACAACGCTTCGAGATTCTGCCCGGATATCAGCCTTGGGTTACGAATCCACAGGCACAGAACCCAACGGGGAGTCAATTGAATAGGTTGCGCCGGCCTTTTTCAGCCCGGATCCGCTTGACGGCGTTGACAATTTGCTCCCTGCCACACTATCTTGGGGACTTTGCAGAACCGTTCCAAACTGGTTACATCCCACTGACCATCGACCAGTCTCTGACTTTGTTCTGGACCAATTTTCGTGTGATTCATGCTTGTTTTCATCGTTTTCTGTGCGCCTTATTGCTGTTTTGTGAGGCTGGCCGTTTGTAGTGTGATTCCAACCGAAAACGCGGTCCAACCGAAAACGCTGTTTTCCCGATTCTGGAATCCAGAACCTCTCTCTTCTGAGGAGACGCCTCGACTCCAACGGACTCGCTTTCGTTGCAAGTAGTTTCGACGACTATTCATTTGTACTCATTGTGATGTCGCCACTTTTGCTTGACAACGTGCTTCGCTTCGCCGATGGCTCGCGTTTCGCACTGTTTCACTGAGTGACTACGCCAACCAGTCGTGAACAGTGGTTTACCGACACCATCCCGAGACTATCAGGTGGCGGTTGTATTCTTCGTGAACCAACGAACGCAGGGCGATTATACTCTGTGTTTCCGCGCTCTTATTGACGTGTTGTGGAAAGCATTCCCGGTTTCGGCAGTCATGGGGGACACCGACAGCGCCCAACTGCTTGGCTTCAAGACTGTCACATCGTTCATCGATGCAACTTGCCGCGGTACGAGGAGCGGTTCTCACGACCGCTATCATGAACATGCACTTCGCGGCGTCGATGCAAGACCTTATTCACGCGCGAGATGAAGCCATTCAACAATGGAGAGCGGTTGCCGAGCTGTCAGTGTTCGCCGCCGACTATTTCGTGAAGCGGTGGCTATCGGAACAATTTTGGAGATGAAAAATCCCTCCCCCTTTGGGTTCGCTGCCACATTTTTTTCGTGCGCGGTGCACAATGCGTCCATCAAGCGCCGGCCAATCCCCTCCAGAAGTTGTGTGACCTCGCAGAAACGCACGAGTCATCACCTCCCATGGACCCCGACCGATTGCCCAGCCAACGGCGGACATCGTCGCTGCAGCCAAACGGATGCTGGTATCTGGGTGAAGGCCGCAGCATCAAGTTGTGGGGAAAATAAAAGTACACGTAAGAGAATACGCACGAAACAACCGACGTCGCAGATTTTTGCTTCCTTTGACAAAAACATGGGATGTCGAAGAAAGGGGTGGTGGCAAACAATAACAAGATTAAATGTGCCTGCCTCTGGGAGCAAGCCGTGTCGTTGTCGTTGTTGCGAACTTATGGGAGAGGGGTGCCTCCTTCGGGTAGACTCGTGACCTGCCAACAGATTCAATGCGGCTGCATGTACTTCGCGAAGCTCCACGTGTCTACCTACTTGTTCATTGTGCAGCTTCGCTACGATCTCAACGCAATGGGTAAGCCACCAGAGCTTCCGCACCGTTGATGCCAGGATGATCGAGTGGAAACAAGATCGTATCGGACTTGTTGAAACATGCCGAGGCGCCGACTTGAGAGCCCAGAGCGCTTTGCGTAGTGCGTAGCCTCGTGGCGATCATGTTAGAGTGTCCACGCGGACAAACCAGCGACCAGAATTC
>JAADVL010000081.1:0-66864 GCA_023334995.1 Pythium sukuiense | reverse complement strand
ATGGTCCCCCATGTACAGTGGGACAACGACCCAAAATTCTCGGAGGTCATCGAACGACACTTGGTACGGACAACAACCTTCTATTGAGGGTATTTTTCCTGCATCCGACCGGTATCTATAACACGTCTATTACGGTATTCTAAATCTGCACCGGTCTGGTCAAGACCGTTGACCGGGTCGAATTCTGCACCAAAAAATACTGTTCGCTGGCGGGGACGGGTGTAGGCCTGGTCAACACCATGGTCAGAGTCTGCCTGTACCGCAAGGCACTTGGTAGCATCTTGCTTCCTTGTCGTTGCTAGTAGCAACGACAAGAACGCTATTCATTCGGGGCCTCTAACACCATCTGAAGACTGGAGTGGTGTCGAAGGCGCAGCTATTATACTCACGCGTTGTAGTTTGAAATAAAAACAACGTATTAGAAACGTTTCTAAAGACAACGATGTTGGTCTCATCCCCTACTCCTAACTCAGGTCGGTCAATAATACTCCACTAATCTTGGGCAACTCTCAACCATTTGGATTGGGTCTAATCAGCGCCCCCTGACAAACAGCCTCGAGTACGACCCTTCCAACGAACCCGTTTCTGGTCGGGTGCACCCACGCCTCGCCCACATCTCTGGTTTGCTCACCACGCTTCGGCGCTGCGACAGTTTGGTTCACGGTCAGCGTCCGTAAATTGGGTTCGAGCAGTCCACTTGCCCAATGGCCGACCAGCTGCCGCCTGAGTTGGATCCACTGCACCAACTTTTTCTCAAGTCAACAGCCGACGGCCACGAAGGAAACCACTTGCCGACGCCAACAACGCGAGTGTTCTCCAACGAAAACGGAATAATCCTCCAACGCCAACGAACCCCCAACAAAAACACAGAGTCCAACAAATCGCCGGCAGACGTGAGCCACTTCACAAAACGCCAACGATCGCGCGGACCCCAACATGGCGAGCGCGCGGCCCGTGCAGCTCTCCAACACGCGGATGAGCCGCCGCACGGCGCTCACCAACTACTTTGACTACGACGATGAGCGGCTCATGTTCGAGCACCTCGAGTCGTTCCCCGTGGCCGACAGCCACAGTATGACGCAGAGCCAGCGCCAAAGCAACCCGCCACCACGACCGCCGGGCGTCTTCGAGCTGCTGCAGGCCAAGTTCGGCTTCCAGCGCGCGAGCGTCGCCAACCAGAAGGAGAACTTCGCGTGCTGGATCGCCAACTACCAGCTGCGCGTGGACGCCGAGGGCGGCGGCGACCTGTACAGCGCGCTGTGGCGTGTGCACCAGAAGTTCCTCAAGAACTACCGCAAGTGGTGCAAGTTCCTGGGCACGAAGGCCCACGTCGCGCCTGAGGGGGCGCCCAGCCAGATGCTGGAGAAGGAGATCGCGCTGTTCCTGTGTGTGTGGGGCGAGGCCGGCAACGTGCGCTTCATGCCCGAGTGCATCTGCTTCCTGTACCACTCACTGGCGGATAAGCTCGTCGGCGTGGAGACACTGCCAGACGTCCAGGAAGGGTACTACCTGGAGAACATCGTGCGCCCGATCTACGAGGTGATCTCCAAGATGCGCACGGCTGCTAGCAGCGCCGACGCGTCCAAGCTGGTGGACCACCAGGATATCACCAACTACGACGACCTGAACGAGTTCTTCTGGACGCCTGGCTGTTTGGACTACGACGCGCTCAACGTCGCGGAGGCGCTCAAGGTGCAGGACCCGAAGACCTTCAAGGAGAAGCGCAGTGTGTTCAACCCTGTGCTGGCGTTCTTCCGCGTGTGGTTTTTCCTGCTGCTGGTGTTCCACGTGCTCGTCGTGGTCGCGTACGTCGGCTATTACACCAAGGACGACGGCGCTTCGGGCTGGGCTTACTATGGAAACTGGTTCAGTTCGGCCCAGAAGGACCGCCGCAACCACGCGCTGCTGTCCGTGTTCCTCACGATCTCGTTGCTCTTCACGTTCAAGGTCGTGCTGCAGATTTGGCTCTACGGCATGCGGCTCTTCAAGGACGTGTGGCTCACGATCGGCGTGTTCTGTCGCCTGCTGTGGCACTCGTTCTTCTTCTCAATCTTCCTGCTCGTGAACGTCTCGCCAAGCGAAGCGTTCTTCATGAACCTTGGCGTGGGCAAGGGCAGCGACGGAAGCGACGCGACGTATCTGTCGGTGGGCGGCTACCTGGCGATGATCTACGGCGGTCCCGTTTTGCTGGCGTCCTGCGTGCGCATGTTCTGCTCGCAGGGCATCTGGAGCATCCGTTTCCTCAACAGTCTTGACGGCACGCGTCGCCAGTACATCGGCCGCGAGATGGGCCAGCCATGGAAGTGGTTCCTGCTCTACGGCGCGTCCTGGAGTACGATCTTCTTCCTCAAGTTCCTGTTCGCACTCGAGCTGATGATCCGTCCGCTGATGGGCCCGACCATCCAAGTGTACGCTACCGTCATGTCAAGCGCCAACGGCATCGTGGAGTCGAAGCACAACCTGTTGTTCATCACCGCGCTGTGGGCTCCAGTGATCGTCGTGTATTTGTACGACACGCAGATTTGGTTCATTCTGTACCAGTCGATTATTGGCTTGTACGTTGGCTTGCGTCGCAAGATGGGCCACTACGCGACGATGGAGACCATGAAGACGGCGCTGTACACGGCACCGGAGCAGTTCGACAAGACTGTCGCCTCAGTGCGTGCACAGGCGCAGCGCGTGACATCGCAAGAAGACCCAGAAAAGGCGCGTGAGGAGAGCCTTCGCCTGCGCTTCGCGATCATTTGGAACGAGATTATCAGCAGTTTCCGCCTCAACGATCTGCTTGATGATCGTGAGACTGTCATCCTGCAGTATCGTATCCTCGGACACGGTCGCAGTGTGGAGAACCCGATCTTTCTCTTTGCTGGAATGGTCATCAAGGCCGTGGAAATGGCAGTGAAGGCGCGTCCCAACTCGATGTCGACTGCCGAACTGATCTCCAGCCTGGAGAAGGCCGGTGTGTTGGATGGTGCAAAGGACGCGGCCAACCTGCTGTCTGAAGTCTTCCACCTGCTTTTCGGCTCGTCCGAAGACAGTGGAGCTATGAGCGTACTCGACCGCATCTTCAGCTCACCGGATATCGTGGCGCTGCTGGATTTCCAGCACCTGCCCCCTCTTGTGGAGAATGTTGTCGACTTGCTGTCCGCTATCTTGGATCTCCCTGATGATCTTTCGACTGTCGAGCGTGACGAACCAGAGTATGAGGACGCCCGCTTGGCATTCCACGAGCAGACGCGTCTTGTGGTGGACAAGGTCATTCTCGTGTTCCACACCGTTGAGTTGATGTTCGGCAACGACTCGTCAGTGCACGAGAAGCTGCAGAACTGCAAGTTTACGAAGCTCACGACTTCGCTGTCGTACCAGAAGCAGCAGCTTCTGTCGCTGTACAAGGCCGATGCGTCTGCGGATTCCAGCGTGCTGTCGAGTTCGACGAGCATGGATAGCAGCCGCGGATCGTCGGCTGGCTCGACCAACTTCTCCCGAGAAGATTTCGTGTCCAGTTGCACTCGTCTCTTCTTCTTGCTCCGTCTCGATATTGCGCACTCGTATCCTCGTTGCCAGGATGCGCGTCGCCGCCTCACGTTCTTCCTTCACACGCTCAACATGGACATGCCGAAGGTTCCGTCCGTTCAAGCGATGCCGTCGTTCTCGGTCATGACGCCGTATTACAGCGAGACGGTGCTTTTCACGCTCAACGAGCTGAAGAACCCAGTCAACTCGAACCCGCTGTTCGAGCGTATTGATGGCCGCAACCACGAGAAGGGCCGCGACAACTTGACTATCATGGGCTACTTGATCACGTTCCACGCTGAAGAGTGGTGCAACTTCTTGGAGCGCATGGGTGTGAGCACGCTGGAGGAAGCTGTGGAGCACTTCCCAAGACAAGTGCGTTTGTGGGCGTCGCTTCGTGGCCAGACACTCGCACGCACGGTGTACGGCATGATGATGTATGAAGATGCGTTGCGTCTGCTGCGCTGGTTGGAGTTGTGGAACAACAATGACATGGAGGAAGCGGCGAAGGTGAGCGAGATGAACCACATCTCAGCGCTCAAGTTCTCGTACATCACGGGCTGCCAGATCTACTCGCAGCAGGCGGAGAAGGGCGATCCTCGTGCGGAGGACATTGACTTCTTGATGAAGCGATTCCCAAGTTGGCGTGTCAGCTTTGTCGACGCGGTCAAGGACGATAGCGGTGCCGTGGCGCGCTACGACTGTGTGTTGGTCAAGGCTGAGGGTGAAGAGATCGTCGAAGTCTACCGTTACGAGCTGCCTGGTAACCCGATCTTGGGCGAAGGCAAGCCCGAGAACCAGAACGTCGCACTGCCGTTCACGCGAGGCGAGTATCTGCAGACGATCGACATGAACCAGGAGCACTACTTCGAGGAGACGCTCAAGATGCCGAACTTCTTGGCAACCGCGGCGGCTTCCGGCGAAGATGTGACTATCATCGGTATGAAGGAGCACGTTTTCACTGGTCGAGCGTCGTCGCTCGCGCGTTTCATGACGCTCCAAGAGCTTGTGTTCGTGACGCTGACTCAGCGTGTTCTGGCTGAACCATTGCGAAGCCGCATGCACTACGGCCACCCAGACGTGTTCGAGAAGTCGTTTGTGATGACGAATGGCGGTGTGTCAAAGGCCAGCAAGGGTATCAACCTGTCAGAGGACGTGTTCAGCGGCTACAACGTCACTCTTCGTGGTGGCTTGGTGACTCACGTCGAGTTCATGCAGTGTGGCAAGGGCCGTGATGTGACACTCAACCAGATCAACGCCTTCGAAGCCAAGCTGTCGAACGGTTGCGCTGAGTCGTGTCTGAGTCGCGAGGGCCACCGCATGTCCAACAGTCTCGACTTTTTCCGCCTGAACTCGATGTACTACGGTCACTTCGGGTTCTACATCTGTAACGCGCTCACGGTGCTCTGTGTGTACATCTACGCCTACGCGAAGCTGTACGTCGCGACCCACAACGATGTCATTGAGACCACTGCCACCAACACCAAGGAACTCGACTCGCTGGCCAAGGTTATGAGTACGCAGTACATCCTGCAGTTCGGTATGCTGACGACTCTTCCTCTGATGGCTACGTTGATTGTCGAGTTCGGCTGGAAGCAAGCCTCGTTCCAGGTGATGGAGTTGATCTCTGCGCTGGGCGTGGTCTTCTACGTCTTCCTTACTGGTACCAAGGCTCACTACTACGATGTGGCGCTCATTCGTGGTGGCTCCAAGTACCGTGCGACGGGCCGTGGCTTCGCCATCACGCGTGACCCAATGGTCAACTTCTTCAAGGACTACGGCGTTTCGCACTTCCGAAAGGCGGTCGAATTGATCGGCATCATGATCCTCTACGGCATTTACGGGGACTTCAGCATCGGCGTGAACGCCAAAGAGGAGTACTGTGCGACTGCCTCGTTTGATTGTGACGATTTTCCTGACCAGATCCCGGCCAACATCACCTCGTTGGAAGCGTACGGCTCGACACCTCAGAGCTACGGCGTTGCGTCGTTCGCTGTGCTGCTTCTCGGTGCCTGCTGGCTCATGGCGCCGTTCCTCTTCAATACGGACGGCTTGGTGCTCGAGAAGACGAAGATTGATGTGGCGAACTGGTATGCTTGGATGATGCGCGTGAAGACGGATGAAGAGCTGATCGACGACTCGTCGAGTGAAGGTACACCAAAGGACGGGTGGGTCGACTGGTACAATGAAGACGTGAACCTCATGATGAAGGTGGGCCCAATGGGTCGGCTGACGTACTGCCTGCGTGAACTCCGTCACCCGTTTGCGATGTACTTCATCTTCGCGACCAACTTCAGCAACGGCCAGTGGCCGATCCTCGTGTTCTCCATCCTGGCGACCTGGGGTGCTCTTTGGGTCGGTGGCTTCGTGATGCTGCAGTCGTTGGGACGCAACCAGAAGCAGATCACGCTGACTGTGCGCGGCTTCCTGTACATGGTCTTGGTGCTCGGTGGTATCGCATTCATCCCTATGGTGATCGGCAAGATGTTGGGCTGGACGGCGCTCAAGGGCTTCACGCTGTCGACCTCGATCTTCATCGGCTTGAACACGATCTGCCAATACTCGCTGGCTCTGCATGGTGCGTTCGGTCTTCCGCTGGCGTCGTGGAGTCCATTTTTGTGCTTGGGCTTCCTGTACGACATGGTCGTCGGCGTGTTCCTCGTCGTGCCGCTTGTCGTGCTTTCGTTCCTGCCATTCATGCGTATCCTGCAGACGCGTATGATGTTCAACGGTGGTTTCGCTCGTGCACTGTCGACAGGCTCGGAAGTCGCGGCCTCGATCTGTATCCTCGTCGGTCTCATGGGCGGCTACATCTACGGCTTCATGAGCTGCTTCATTCTCAGCTTGGGCTACGTCAACGCGTCCAAGTACCACTACATCAGTCGCTCGTTCTACTACTACGTCAACCACGAGCTGAGCAACGGAGGCGCCATCAACATGCCAGCATGGCTCGAGAGCGGACAGCTCAAGACTGTCTGCTCGCTCGTCGCGGTCACCACGACGTTGATCAGCTACTTTGTGGGTCGCTACTTCGGCCGCCGTTCGTGTATGGCATTCGGCGCGGCCTTCATCACGGCTGGCATGGGCCTCAACTTCGTCGACGATGGCGTGACGATCATCGTGGCGTCGTGCTTCATTGCCTCTGGCTCGGTGTTCCTGGTGGCCAACTACGCGCTGTACAGCTACGAAATTTGTACCAAGGGCTGGCGTGGCAAGGGCCTCACCATGTTTCTGCTGGGCAGTGTCGTGGGCTTCCTGGTGAACGCGATTGTCCACTACAATCTCAACAAGACGGCGCTTGCCAAGGACGAGGCCGCCGCGAACGCGTCGAAGGACATCTCCGAGTTCAAGCCCACCAACAACTGGCGCACGCTGCCGATGGTGGCTGTTCTGCCGATCATCTTCGTTTTTTTGGTGTCGCTGCGCTTCATCCCGGAGAGTCCCGTGTGGTATATGACGCGTGGTGACGAGGCCACGTGCAAGGCCACGTACGTGCGTCTGCGCCGTCGCCAGGACGTGTCGTATGACATGAAGACGCTCGAGCAGCAGATCCACGAGCGCAAGGGCACCCGCAACCTGCCGTTCCGTGTCGTGTTCGCGTTCACTCTGCAGTGCATGCTGTCGCTTCTCATGTCCGGTGGGCTGCTCCAGCGACAGGTCGTCAAGGTGGACTCCACGTCGACCGAGGGCATCAACAACTCGTCAGCATTGGTGAACTTCGGCGTGAGCAGCGCCGTCGGCTTGGGTTTCAGCGTGTTCCTCATCGACAACGTGCGCCGCAAGACCATCCTCAAGGACTTCATGCCGTTCCTCTCGCTCATGTGCATCATCTGCGGCAGCATCAATGCGTCCGTGGAGGGCCACGAGGGCGTCGTGCAGGGCTTCTTGATCGTGGTCGTCGTGGCCACGGGCCTGAGCTTCCAGAGCGTCGCCGTGCTGTGCTCGCTCGAGATGTTCGGTGCCGCCAACCGCGCGCTGTTCTTCTCGCTGTCGCTCGGCATGTTCTACGCCGTGCAGGGCCTCATCTTCTACTTCTCGCCGTCGTTCTCGCTGTGCCACTTCCTCTTCGGCGCCAGTTGTCTGCTGCTCACAGTGCTTCTGTTCGGCGTGTGTGCGAGTACGAAGGAGAAGGCCATTCAGCTCAAGAGCGAGAAGAAGCGACAGAAGGAGGAGGCTGCTGCGGCTGCTGCGGCCCACGCTGACGCCGTTGAGGGCGAAGGCCGTCCGTCGCTCGTGGCGGAGGCTCTGCAGCGCCAGGCTTCGCGCCACCAGACTCGCATCGCGCAGGCAGCGGCGGCCTCACAACAGAACCTGTTCATTGGCCAGTCGCATCTCTCGAGCGCACCAAGCAGCGGCAACGTCCACGGCACCAACAACAGCAACCTCAGCAGCGGCAACCACACGAACCTGAGCGGCTCGGTCGTGGATCTCCACGCGCTGCAGCGCACGGGCCTCAACAACCTCTCGAGCATTGCGCAGAGCGACTCGTACCGCAGCCTGAACGACTCGACGCGGCAGCTCGCGGCGCTGCGCCGACGCCAGACCACCAACATTTCGGAGCTGTCGGCCATGAGCCGTCTCTCGAGCCTCCACTCGGAGGACCTCGAGGCCGAGTTCGAGCTGCTCTTCCAGGACGAAGGCATGCACGCCGTGGACCAGTCGCGGTCGCAGTCGTTCCTCGAGTCGCGCGAGTTCCCGGACGCCGAAGTGCGCGCCGAGACGCGTGGCTACGGCCTGCGCCTGTAAGGAGTGGACGTGTCATCCAGACACAGACTCATGTGCGTGTGGGCATCCATGCATGCCGTGCCATGGAAGGTTGTCTCGCTCAAGTGTCGCAGGGCATCATCCTTCTTCCCATTCTCAACCATGCATACAACTAGGCGAAACTGAACTACAATAAACTGCATATCCATCACGATCCATCACGGACTGCGAAGAGAGCAACAGCGCGCGCCGTCCATACAGGACACGACACCGCGCGCCGTCCCTACCGTACGACAAACACCATTGTCGCCATGTCTGGCAGAAAGAATGCCCAGCAGATGGATGATATCTCCGTGGTGTTTAAAACATGTTTCGTTGGAAGAGATTCAGATAATGTTAGGTTTCAGTATTCATTTCCAAAGTGTATAAAACAAAATGTTCGTCCGCCTCAGACGTGCGAGAGACGTGACAGGCCAATCACGTAAGGGCACCGTGAGAGACAGTGGCCGGGTGGATCGTCAGCGGCAGCTGGTGTCATGCGGTTGTGGCCTGCGTCCTGCGAGCGCCCGCTCTGGTTTCTCCATGTGAAAAACAGCTCCCTTTGTTGGCGAACAAGCAATATTCTCCCGTTGGCGTCGGTGCGGAGAAACCAACAAAATCCAACGCCAACAAAACGTCAGCGCCAACAAATTCCCAATAACGCGTCACGACGACAAATGAGTATGTGGCGGCATCGACTAGCAGTGACCCTGACGGCCGTCGTTCTGATGGTGGCGGCGCCCACGGCGCAGGCCGCGGAGGCCGAGTGTTGCGACACATGCATCGGCAAGACCGCTCCGAGTGTGTACGACTATGATCCTGTGATCTACGCGCAGTGCAGTCTCAAGCCGGGCGGCATCGCTCGAGTCTGCTGCTTCGAATGCGGCACTTCCAGCGAGCCGCAGTACGGCGACGCGATTTCGTACGCGAGCGACGGCACGACTCCGACCATCAAGGCCGGTAAATGGGTCTCCTTCCAGTGGGCCAGCGTGAAGAAAGTGACCTACACGACGCTCAAGGAAAACCAGAAGAAGACCGTGACGCCGACGCTGAACGACACGGCCGCCACGATCACCTCGGGCTACTTCATGATCTGCGCCAAGGCCAAGGGATCGATTCTCATGCGCGCCTGGGGAGATAATACCTGTCGACAGGCCTCCCCGGAGAAGAACATCACAGTCCTCGAAGGCGATGCGGGCGCGACGTGCGAAGCCAGCGCCCCCACGGCGCCAACCGTCGCCCCGGCTTCCTCCACCAGTGGCTCCTCTAGTGAAGACGCCAGCGTGCAGAGCTGCAACCTTAACCGTGCGAGTATCAAGGAGGTGAACGGCAAGAAGACGTGCGTGTGTGTCGACGATTGGTCTGGCGCACCAGCATGCGACCAAATGCCCGCGTGGAAGTGGATTATTACGATCGGCGGTGGTATCGCAGCACTGGTGCGTGGCATTTGCTATATTTGATGGGGATGATCGACCTGGCGACTTACATCTTTCTCCCTTGAACAGCTTTCCATCGTGATCTCCGTGCGTGCATTCATGAACAGCCGCAAGAAGAAGCAGGACGAAGAGGAAGAGAGTGAGCGCCGAACGAACCCGGCGCCTGCCGTCAAAGACGACGTCGAGATCCTGCATATTGGCGCCGACCAAAATCAGAACACGCCCAGCAAGACAGCCTACAAGCGTGGATACGACGACAACCACGGCGTCTACAAGATGAACGACCGCGAATTCAGCCTGTAAGATCATGGCCATCGACGGGAACCGCCCAGGAGCGAGCCCACTCATCTTGACGCGTGTGTATTTTGACGTCGCTTTGCCGTCCGTACCATAAACTAAATTTCATGAATTAAATATCATGATTCAGTACTCTTGTCGATGGTCGTACTTGCGTACCTGGGGTACACTACAAGTGTACCCCACCCGTGACGACGCACTTAGCCGAGCATTATGTTGGCGCCAATTTTCGTGAGTGTTTTTGTTGGCGTTTTTGCCACCGTCGTTCCCCTCCATCACAGTCACTCGTGCCTTTGTAGCTCTCCATTTACCAACTTTCTGTCTGTTGGATACGCCAACGTCCGGAGATCTCGACGATGTCGGCTTCCACGCGCCCTTCGCGCCGAGCCAAGCTCACGAACGTGGACTACGCGGTACTGACGTCTGGCCAGCAGATCCCCGAGTTCTCCAGCGAAGAGGAGGCGTCGGACGACGACTGCTGGGGCGCCAAGCGCCGCACGTCCAACAAACGCCGACGCCGAGACGCCGCGTCTCCTGCGTCCACGAGCGGCTCGTCATCCCCAGCAGAGCCCACACGACGACGCGCTGCCAAGCCCAGGGCCTGCTTTGTTTGCAAGCAGAGCGGCCACGGCCAGTTCTCGCAGTGCGATATCTGCTCCCGATGGTGAGGAACGCTCGAGTCCAACGTTGCATGAGATTGTATGAGGGGCTAATTAGCATTGGATGCGACTGTAGGGTCCACGACAACTGCCGCCGCGTGGACGACGTGCGGTCCGTGCTAGCGAACACGAGCTGCCACGAGGTGAGCCACGGCTCCATGGTCTTGAGGATCTGTGTCGTGCATGGTCTCACGGAGTCTCCCCCCTTGATAACGGCAGTGTCTGAAAGAGTCGGTCGTGACAGCCAAGAGTGCCCTCCCACGGCAGAAACTGGACTCGATCAGCGACCTCACGGCGATCCTGAAGCGCGCCAAGAAGGTGCTCGTGGTGGCCGGCGCAGGCATCAGCGTGTCGTGCGGCATCCCGGACTTTCGCTCGAAAGACGGCATCTACGAGATGGTCAAGCACATGGACGTCGTGCTGCCCGAGCCCGAGTGCCTGTTCCACATCGACTACTTCCGTGAAGACCCGTCGCCGTTCTTCCAGCTCGTGCAGAACGTGTTCGGCGACTCGCCCGCGCCGTCGCCCACGCACCGCTTTCTGAGGCTGCTGCAGGACAAGGGCAAGTTGCTGCGCGTCTACTCACAGAATATCGACGGTCTGGAGACCGTGGCAGGCGTGACCAAGTACATCCCGTGCCACGGCAGTTTCGCCATGTCCTCGTGTATGCGGTGCCGTGCACGCGTGGAGACGCAGACGATCCTACCAGTCATTCAAGCCGGCGTGATCCCCACGTGCTCGGCTCTCAACTGTCGTGGCGTCCTCAAGCCAGAAATCACCTTCTTTGGAGAAGTGTTATCCGACAACGTGAGCACGAGCATCACGAAAGACCGACTTGAAGCCGATCTGATCCTCGTCATGGGCACGTCGCTCAAGGTGTCGCCCGTCGCGGAGATCCCCAGCTTTGTGCCGCGGCATATCCCTCAAGTCGTGATCAACAAGATGCCGCTCAAAAAGAAAAAACTCAAGACCGACAAGGAGGATCCGCAGCCGTTCGATCTGCAACTACTCGGCGACTGCGACACCATTGTGCAGTTGCTGTGCGATGAAGCCAAGTGGAAACTTCCCAATAGAGCAGGAGAAGAGCCTGCCTCGTCGGCAAAGAAAGCAAAACGCACCAAGAAAAAAGTCGAGCTCATCCAGCACAAGAAGCTGAAGCGCGTCTGTGTGGGCGAGTGCGAGTGCGCCGGTGTGCCGGACGGAGCACTCTGGGGAACGAAGTCCGACGAACACAATGGAAGCCAGTCTCAAGAGGAAGAAACCCACGTCGAAGCAGTGGCATGGTGAGTTCGATGGCTGCACGTGGGTTGTAGTACGACTCTAATCTCTCTCTTTGTCTTGCAATCACAGCGACTTCTGCAGCGAGACCATTGACGCTGATGCCATGATCCACAGTTGCATGTGAGTCATCCCTTGCCATCCCTGCTTTCCGTTGAGCCATTCAACTCACTGAATGTTGCTACAGTGACTGCTTTGACTACGATCTATGCGCGGCGTGCTATCCTGAGGCGCGAACCAGCCACTTCGGCGGCAAGCACTCGTTCCAGAGCTCCAAATGACCGTGATAAAACTCTCTGATTCTATACAAAACCATTATTGTCTTACTACTTACCACGGCAAGTGCTCCTACTCCACACCACTCTATCGTTCCGCGTTGTCTCCTCATGCGGACGTGACGTTTTCCCACGTGTTGGGCTCGTAGAGGCCGATCATGACACCTTCGGGCGACCGCAACGCCGCCACCTACACCACCAACCACTACATCAGCCCACTCCACAGTCCATTTTCACCAACCATTCCTACTCACCTTGCCATGCGCTGGGTATTTAATAGGTCCGTCCATGATGGCGCCTAGCATGAGCAGCCGCGGCACGGCCTCGCTCAAGTCCTGGATGTCGAAGTTGAGGAACGGCGAGTAGCCCGTGGAGCACGCGGCTTCGCTCTGCGCCAGCTTCACGCACAGCGGCACGGACGACCGCGTGTCGAATTCTGCAAACGTGTCGGACGAGCGCAGCAGCTTCAGGCCCAGTCCTTCCTCGTAGAACTGGCGCGAGCGCGCGAGGTCGCGGCTCAGCACGAGCACTTGGCGCAGCCGCATTCGTCTTGAACGTTGTGGCACTCAAAAACGAGCAGCTCAATAGCGGTATCTTTTTCAGCCAATCAGAGTACGATGAGGTTCGTATCGGATATTGGGTATGGTTTGTAACGGCACTGGTTGGTATTGGTGGTAGTATCGGGTTTTCGAACGGCTAACAGATAGGGAAACGTCAAGGTGGGGAGCTCTAAATCAAAATGGCGGAGACCATGGTGACGACACTGCACGCGACGGCAGCCGACAGAGCAGAGGCGCTGCTTGCCGGCTTGGTCGTTGGCTTGGTCGTGGCGTTCGTGGCCGAGACCTCAGCGTTCTCCTTGGCCGAGCCAGAGGTCGAGCTGTCCTCGGCGTCGCTGGACTCGGTTTGCTCGTCTTCCGACGGCGAGTGGCCCGCCGAGCCGCTCTTTGAGTCGCTGTCACTGGTGGATGGAGCCTGTGTCGGCTGCTTGGTGGTAGGGGCAGGCGTCTGGGTGGTTGGCTTTGGCGTCGACGTCGTTGGTGCAGGCGTCGTCGTGTTGGTCGCTGGCGCCGTCGTGGTGGCACCGCCGGCCGCACACACCAGCGCGATCTCCGTCTTCTTGTAGGCGGTGTTACACTTCTGCTCGCCGGCGCATTCTTCGGTCGAAAGCAACGGCACGCAGAGCATCCAGCACGTGGAACCGTCGCTCGTGGTGTCGTCACACTGGCAGTTCTTCTCGCACAGCGCTTGGTCCGTCGCGGCCTTGTGGTTGCACGTGATCTGGCACGACTCTGGGATGTCAGAGGCAACGCCGTCGGCCCGGAGCGTGCAGCCAGTCTTGAGCGTACACTTGTTGTCGGAGGCCTGGAGACGACGGTTCGGCGAGCAGGCCACCGCGGCGAAGCCAAGATCAGCTGAAGAAGCTGTGTTCTTCAGGTAGCGGGTCGTCTGGTTGGCGAACTCGCCGTACGTGAGGCCCGTGTTGGCCATCACGTGGTCCTCCGAGAGCAGGATCATCTTGCCGAACCACGCACGCAGTGACTTGTGCGAAGCGTCACCATCGGTGTAGCTAAGGCCACGCGGGTACTGCATGCCGTGGGTCACGGCGTGGAGCTTTGGTGTCGTGTGGATCCACGTGTTGATCCCTTCTCCCAGCATGAGCACGAGCTCATCCGCCTTCAGCATTGGACGCACCGTCTTGCCTTCCGCCGTCTGGATCAGTAGACCGGCGTCTTCACTGCGCGTGTGGCGCGACATAACATCCCCCGAGTCCTGGACATCGAAGTATTCCGGCGCCGTCATGGCGATCATGAGGCCGTTGTCCGTGTGCATCTCCAGCGACAATTGCTCGATGCTCTTGGTTGGCGTGGACAGCGAACGCGAGGCTTCGTAGGCGTGGAAGTGGTCCAGATGCACCGACTCGGCCATGAGCTCGTGTGCCGACATGCTCGTAGGCTTCTTGTTCAGCTGGCGACGTGCCACCTGGAGCGCCTTGGACGCATCAAGCGCACGGCCCACACTCGCAACGGCAGTCTCAACCACGCGGCTGAACTTGTGGTACGCCTCCTGGTAGCCAGGACAGGTCTCGACGGTCTCAAAGCCCGAGTCGTCGAGGCGGCGGCCGGACTCGGTGCTGATCGTGTAGCGCTGCGTGCCGTCCTGGAGTCGGCGATGGAGCAGGAACTCGGCGCCGTGGCTCTTGGCGTGGACGGCGCACGCCGCCGCCTTCTGCAGGTACTCGCTGCGTAGCGTCGCGAAGCCCGGCACGTTCTTGAGCGCGACGATGCCGTCGTGCTGCATGGCGTCGAGCAGCGAGCGCGAGTTGGCGAAGAGCAGCGTGTAGTCGACGGCAGGGACTCTGTAGGATGGCACATCTTCAGCCTGGACGGTCACAGCCAGCAGCGCCAGCGCGATTGAGACGGCAGAGAGAGAAGAGACGCCGACCATCGCGGAGTGTGTAGGAAGTGTCGGATTGGTGAATGAGCGTCTGACAAGCAGCAGCTCCATGGAGAGGGATGATGCCCTTGGAAGGAGGGGAGACACCAGAGGCAACAACTTCCCTACGGTACTGTATGGCAGTCAACAGCAAGGATCTTGAAGCGCCATACGTACGGTGGGCAGGTTCGTGGCGGACAGGCGAGGCATAGAAAAACCAAGTTAAATGGCTGTCCAGGCGAAGAGCTCCAGTCGGCAGCGGCTGGTATTTCGCTTGGCCGCCTTTACGTGATGCAGGTCGTCACCGAGATCATGTTCCAGATTCACGGTACGCGGATTCTGGAATGAGACTAGTTCATAACATACAAATATCAAGATGAAGATGAAATTCCAGTACAGAAAGTGCAGGTGCGACCGCCAGACATGGAGCGCCTGGAAGAGAGTCGGCAGCGCCTTCAACTGGATTGTGAAGCAGAGCGCCACGGCGGAAATGCGGCTCCTGGACTTCCGATCCCCAGCGGCCCACGACACGCACGACGCACGCGCCACGCAGAGACACAGTGGAGCTGCCCGCTAGCATGCTATCGTCGCGGTGGATCACCGCCATGGATGGCGCTGTCCAGTCGGCGGGCTCAACTCCCGACTACTACAGTAGCTGTGACACACAGCACCACATGACCATGCTCAACAACTCTCATCTGGACGTGGTAAAGGCCACTGTATTCCCCATTACCACGCACTTTCCTGTCAACTGGGACCCTGTGGTGTGTGAGGAGCTCACAAACACAGCTCCAAGTACGACCGCGAGTACGCGTTGATTCCGTCGTCCTGGATCGCAGGATACGCCGGTGTGAGCCCGTCCTGCGAGTACATGTACAGCGAGTTGTAGATCTTCCAGTAGACTTCACGCACGCGACGCGCTGGGTGGAAGAGACCCTGGAGCGTGTACTGCAGGATCACATGCGGCCCCAGAGCCACGCGGCAGCCCTCAATGGCCTCGAACACAGCGTTGATCACGTGTGGCGAGGTCTCGAAGATGTTCGGCCACACATAGTTGAGCAAATGCAGAATCGCATCCTCACAGCCCAGTCCTGACACGCCCAAAGCGATGTGCTTTACACACGCGCAGGCAGTCTGACGGTGGACGAGGTCACGGTCCATGAGTGCGTCTTGCAGCAGCGGTGCGACCGCGTAGATGTAGTCCTTGCCCATCTTGCCGATGTACTCGAACATGAACGAAAATGCCTTGAGCACACCGTTCTGCACGTTCAGCTCCGGTACGCGGTACTCGTTCATAAGCGCCGGGACGACTGTGAAAGGAGAACACGTCTCGGCGACAATGGCGATGGCGACAGTCGTACAAACTCGGTTCTGACGCTCTTGCACCTTGAGGTTGTTGAGCAGTGTGTGGAGCACATCCTGAGGACCGATGGCCTTGGCGATGTAGCCAAATGTGTTGACAGCGGCACGGCGAATGCCCTTCTTGTGCGCCTTGAGCATGTCCAGCAGCTCGAAGCAAATGCGCATCCACTCCTTCGCCGACACGAACTCAGCACCACGATCGGCAATACGACCGACGAGGTCGATACAGTTTTCTTGCACCTTTTCGTGACGGTTTCTCAGAATCGGCGTCAGGCGCGGCAGCAAGTCCTTGATCGGCGGCGTCATCTTCGTCATACCGATCACATTCACGATGGCCTTGAGCGCACCGAGAATGCTGCCGAGCACCTCTGGATACTCCTCTCCCAGGTACTCGTACAGGACAACACCCATGTGGCCCATGAGCTGCTCTTGGTCACAGAGCTTCATGACGACGGCGATGCGGCTGATCAGATCGGCGGCTTGCATGCGCACCTTGGCTGGCTTGTTGTTCAGACGCCACTTGATCGTTCCGCAAATCTGTGGGAGGTAGTTCTTCGCACGCACACCCAACGCGTTCACCACGATACCGAAGCCATTGAGCATCACGAAGGTGTCATCCGACGTTTGCTCCTGGAACGCATAGAGAATGCCGTCGATCAGTTTCTCCTCGAGCTCAGGACCGATATCCGAGGCTCCGAGGTTGGAAATCACTTTGTGAATCGCTTCCATCACCATGCGACGGTATGGCTCACTCTCATCCTTCAGGTCGTCCACCACACGTGAAATGATCTCGCTCGCGCCGACGTTGTTCGCCAGCTCGACCGTCGTCTCCACGAGCTGACGGTAGTTGCGGCGGTCAAGAGCCATTCTTCGCACCCAGAAGTGGCGGAAGAATGGAGGCAACACGTGCTCCTTCACGTACGCGGCTTCCACACCTTCCGTCGACACACACTGCTTCACGACCTTCAGCACGATCTTCTTCATCTCTTCATCAGGCGACTGGAACTCGCGGATCAAAATGGGCATCACCTCACGAGTGAAGTAGTTCGCGTAGTGCGCATCCATCAACGGAATAATGAAGCCGATCGCTTTCAAGAACGCTGCCAGACCCTTTCCATGGTGCTTGCGGATACCACGGCCGAGTGGTCGGAGCACAGAGTCGAACGACTCGATACCATACGGGAAAGCAGACTCGGCCAACGCTGCCAATGCCAAAGCTGTGATGGTGCGCACCTTCTGCTCGTCCTCCAAGCCGTGAGCGATGATCTCGACGAGATGCGTCAGGTGCGGAAGTACAGCGCAACCCATGAGGATCGCGATCTGCTGCACGATCTTGATACCGGTGTGACGCGCCTGCCACGACTTGGTCGACTGACACACAGCCTTCAGGAACGGCAACAGGGCCGGGATACCCAGGGCGGAGGCCACGACGGCGAACGCACGCGCAGTTGTGTTTCGGACGTACTCGTCGTCGGTGTCGATATCTGGGCGCATGGTGGAGATCATCGTCGCAAGACCGGCAGCCTTGGCCAGGTTGGACACGATCTCACGGCCTTCAACACGCGCGTAGTAGTCTTCGTCGATGAGCAGAGGTTCGATCACGACCAAGATCTTGTGCACGTACGGCCGCACGAGGTCATCGAGTTTGTACAGGACGCGGTCGATCACCTTCACTAACAGGTGACGCTCTTGGTCCTCGAGCGTCGGCGACATCAGCAGCGGCAGAATTTGGTTGAACAGCGGCCCGGCACCGAACTCGCGAGCCTTGTCGGAGATCTGGCGCAGAGCGGACTTGCGGTGTGGCGGTGTTCCGTTCTTGATCTTGAGCAGCAAACGCATGATCTTGCGCTCCTTGGCAGCCTCTGTGTCGAGCGAGTCTTCGTCCACTTCGTCCATGAGCTTGCCGAAGTACTGGTAGTCTTCTGGCTTGATGAACGGCATGGAGCCGTCGCCCGCAGGAGTCATTGGCCCGAGACCGTAGTCCTCGCGCTGCGGCGTCGCCTGCATGGCGAAGCCCGAAGTCTGTCCCATCGGGGTCGGGGTCGCCAGCAGCTTACGGGAGGGCGTGCGAATGGGCACATAGGACGCTGGAGGATCCAAAATCCTGTAGCCTGTCGCTGGGAACATCGCATCCAGCTCATCGTCGGACCACGGGCGGTTGCGCTCTTCAATCTCCTGCTCCAGACGCAGGCGCTGGGCCATCTCGGGCGTCAGGTTCCCGCTCATCACACCCGCCGCGATGGATCCGCCAGGCGTCATGGGTTCTGTGCGACGCATGGGCGTCTTGTCCGCTGCACCGCCGGCCATCGGCGTTTCATCCCAACGAGACCGCTTGCCGCCAGGAGCAGGCGTCACGCTGCCGTCCAGCGCCGCCGGCGTCATATCCCACTTGGAGCGACTTGGTGTCGCCATCGCGCTCGCTCCATTGCCCACAGGCGTCGCATCCCATCGATTCTTCTTGAGCGCGGCCGCCGCAGGCGTCGCGTCCCAGCGAGACGAGCGCGTGGGCGTCGGCGCGCTGGCGTCCACCGTGGAGCTCGTGCTGGCTTCCGACACTGTGTCCCACTCGGACTCCTCACCATCCGTCTTTGTTTCACCGGCAGTGCCTGGGTCGTCCCAGCGCATTCGCTTGCGGCGTCGTGGTGGCGTGCTGTCACTCGCGCCGTTGGCGGTGCCTGCCGCCTCGTCGCTGCGCTTCTTCTGCTCCTCCTCCTCCTGCTGCTTCTTCTGGATCTTGCGCAGCACTTCGTTCCGCTCCGTGTCCAGGCGCTGGCTCTGCATGATCTCCTTGTACGACCGCTGCGGCGTCTTGCCGTCGAACGCGTCGCCTCGCTCGGGCGACAGCATGCGGTCGAAGCGGCGCTTGCGGTAGTCGTTCTCGCGGTCGGCGATGCGCGTGTTCACGAGCCCAGAGCCGTTCTCTTCGCGCGCGCTGCTGGAAAACGGATCGTAGTTGGCGTCCACAAGCCCGTCGCTCGCCGAATCGTCGGCCTGGAGCCCATTGCGGCCCTTTGACGCCGCGAAACCGCGGCCCTGACGCAGCGCCTTGATCTCCTGCGTCTCGTCATCGTCGTCGTCGCCGTCGTCCACTATAGTCGACGAAAAACCTGCGAACTTGTCCGCTCCGCTGCTGCTTCCACCGCCGTAAATGTCTTGGTCGAATTGGCCTACCGAGGCCAATCCGACCTTTTCTTCGCCGCCAGAGGTCATTTCGGATAGAGAAGACGGAGAGCTATACGTGTGTGATGCGGATGAGTCTCGTAGGGTCGATCTAGCGCTTCTTCTTGACGCCGCTAGTGACGCTTCCGGCAGCTTGAGCTTGATGATCTTCCGCGCTTCTTCGCTTGCCGCAACCAACCCAACCAACACAAACGCCCTATCGCCCTGGTCGGTCGAGGTTTATTCATCACACATCGAGGTTTTGGATAAAGTATACAATGGTGTGCACCACACGAAGTATACAGTTGCGAACAGTTGACTCATCTCACCCACTTCTGGAACTGGTGGCTGTGTTATTTTACCGAAAACTTCGCTGAGCCGGTGGCGTCTCAGATGAGAATCCGCGTCTCAGAAACGCGGATGCCAAATGGCCGAGTCAACGGCCCGAGAAGGCGACTGGAGCTGTCGACGAGCCGTCGTATGGCACGCTCTGATGATGCCACACTTCGATGAGTCTTCGTCGCCTCGCTGTCCGATTGGCGGCGTTGCTTTCCGGTACGGTACCGGTACAGGTAGTTGGATGGGCGGCAATGGGTGGCGTCCGCACAGACACGCGTTCTCCTCACTTGAAGCTTTCTCGAAGCGGCAGAGGGCGGTGTAAAACCCAGCGAAATGTTCGAAAATCGATCATGTCCATGTCGCATCCCTGATTTATTTCAGCCAATCACTGAGCTGAGAATCTTCAAAGTCGACCTTTGATTGGCTAAAACGAATTGCGTGTTTCTTCTATCTTCGGCGGGTTCTTTGTGGCTGCACCCATGAGCAGCTCCGTTCTCCCCTCGCTGACCTCTTCCATTGCTGAAGTCGCCACGAGAGAAGACCAAGCATAAGCTAAACAGCCACAGAGAGAACACAGGGAGAACGACACGCACAAAGTCATGGTGCTGGAGAACGACACGCTGAAGCCGGAGATGCAGACGCAGCGCAAGGAGGCGCCGGAGGAAAGCGACAACCAAGAAGAGGAGCGGCCGCAGCCCGAAGTGAAGAAGCGTTCGAGCTCGTACCGCATTCTGGGCACGTTCCAGTCGCTTGGGGAGGACGAAGTGGAAGAAGACGAAGAAGAGGAGAAAGATCCGATGGCCTGGGCGGATCTGGAAGCGTTTGGCGGCACGAAGAAGACGCTGGAGAAGAAGCCGAAGCCGCGAAAGCTGACGCCCGAGGAAGTGCGCGAGCAGCTCAAGGAGCTGCATGAGATTGAAAGCAAGATGGCGGAGGCGCATTCAGAGAAGAAGACCAAGAAGGGCATGATGGACACGATCGCGTGGCTGAAGAAGCACCAGGAGGAGTCGGACACCAGCGTTGACAAGCGCCGCATCAAGCGCTCGTCGCCTTTTGTGCGGTCGGTGCTGGACTTCTTCCAGTTCGGCGGAACGCGCAGTCGCCACAACAGCCGTATCAGCAAGGATAAGGAGCCGCGTGATAACAATGATGCTTCCGACGAAGCGGACCTGCCGAGTCTGCGAGCTCCGTGGGGCCAAGTCGCACTGGGTGTCGGCTGGACGGAGGTGGGCTTCAGTCTACTCAACCAGGCAGTGCTGGACGATATCGAGCGCGTGCGACCTATCGTGCAAAGCGCTGAACTGATCAGCGCGTCCCCACAAGCGATTATTGCACTCGCCAAGTGGCTTCGACTGTTTGACCAGCATGTTGACCACGTCCTCACACTGAAGGAGTATCTGCTGGAAGAGCGGACCATACTGGCTGGTGTTGGATACAAGGTCACGACAATGTACGATATCTACAAGGAGGCGCTCAGCGTCGCGCTCGAGAAGATCCACGGCGAGCGCCGTGAGCTCGGGGATGCGATCTTGCAGGTGTTCATCGATCTGGAAGCCATTCTCAAGGATGAGCAGGACGCAGTCAAGGACGTGATCGCGCAGACGCTCCAGGAAGACCAGGAATACGAGGCACTGAGCAGCGTGTTCCAGAACCTCAGCGAGGACGACGCCTGCGGTGTTGTGGTTGCGAAGTTGCTCGGATGGATGAAGAAACACGTGGACGACGATGAAGCTCAGCCGTTTGTGGCACTGTTCGACGAAGACGTGAAGGACCGATTGGCTGGCGAGTGGATGCGTCAATACGCCTCGTACCTCGAGCTACTGGACGAGTTCTCCGTGAATTTCGAAGGCTCACTGTCGTTTTTCACTTGAAGCCACACACTGTCGCGTCTTTCTGTTCATTAATACACGCACAAACTACCGTACATGACGCACTACTTCTCTTCCTTTGTCGCCGTAGTGCTCGGCTTTGGTGGAACGTAGGAAACAGCGTGGCGCAAGTCCACACCATTGAGTCGCACACATCCAAGCACTCGCTCAGGCAGCTCCAAGGAAGACTGGGCTTCGATCACGAACGCCAAGTCGATCACGAGGTCGCGTGCGTAGCCCAGCAGCATCTTCACGATGCCACTGGCGACGGTCGAACTGCCAATATCGTAGTCGACTTCGAGGTATTGCTTGCCTTGGTGGTATGAGTGATTGACCTTGGTGCCGAGAATCGCGGGCGTCGAGCCCACTCCCTCGCGGATCGACCAAGTGCCCTGCACAATGCGAGGGATGAGCTTCAGTCGCTTGGTGCGGTATTCGTCACTGGGACCTCGGAAGAAATCGTGGCACAGATCAGCGAACACTGAGTTTTTCTTGAGCTCGGCAGGGTCTCCGGGCGTGAAGTACATCACCAGCGAGTGGTTCGGCGGTCCTGGGAGCATAAAGTTGATGATAAACACCAGCGGGCAGTCTGCGAGGCCTTGCCTCTCGAAAGCAGACAAGCCAATGTGACGAATCTTCTCCTGAGCAGGTGCCTTGAGCAGCTCGACGCTAACCAGTCGGAACGCCTGTGGAGCTGAACGCACTTTCATGTGGGACACAAAGTATTGCGGACCACGTACGAGGAAACTGGAGGCGTCTGGCTCGCTCCAGAACTTGGGTGGAAGTGCATTCTTCACCGTGAGCTCAGTGCGGTAAGGGTCGAGTATTGGGTGCTGCACTTCGGAGACGATAAGTTGACTCGAGGATTGAGATGCTGAGCCCAGGGCAGTCATGGTTCCAGTGGCATCGGAGCTTGAGACGGGGAAAGGCCGTGGTGTCTTGTCAACGGTTGGTGATAGCACAGTGAGCGCTGTGATCATTTCGAGGAAGTACACGCCGTAAGCATGCATGTAGTACCACGATCGCGCCATCGAAGAGTCAATCCATCCCTTGGGGTTCATTTGGACGGTGAGTGTGACCCAGCACTCCTCGAACTGGTCATCGGCGTGGACACGTGGTGAGATGATGAAGCCTCCACCCAGGACCGAGCCACGCACCGCCTTCGACGTACTGGAAGTCGGACAATCACCGTGGGTCGTCGACTGGAAGCAGATGAAGTACGACGCGTCTTGCTCCTTACGCCAGTATCGCAGGAGACACAAGTCACGGGCCTCGACGTAAACAGGCCACAGATACGTTGGGGCCAGCTTCCAGTAAACCACGTCACTGTGATCACCGGTGTTCTCTTCCAGCACTTGCGCTTGCTGAAGGACATGGTTGAGTCGGTAGAAGCTGCTGTCGGTGTTCATGAGAAGATCGAACACCTTCTTGGGTGAGGCCATGACCTTGACACTCGTACGAAGCGCTGGTGGCGGGGTGTTCTTGGGGACCATTGTGGTGTTAAGCTGTGACTTCTCGACGTCCACACGCAGCTTGGACGTGAAATCGTACAACCGCCACGAAGTTTCCTGCGAGAATGTGGCTGAAGTTCGGAAAGTCTTCGCGATCGACCGCGGCAGCGTGCCGAATGAGCCAGCGCGTGGCCGCCCCTGCGTCTTCTGCGAGCCTCCTCGAGTCACTGATGTCACAGATCCAGTCGAGACGGATGCAGACAGTGGCGGTTTCCCCAACGAAAACGGTGGTGCGTTCTTGCGATGAGAGGCAATCGATGAACTCGATGATGAAGGAACGCCAGGAAGAGACAGTCCCGTTGAGCTAGTCGCTGATGATGGGGCATCCACGAATTCACAGTCACTCCCATCATTGTGCATCTGGTACTGGAGCTCGTGGTCTTTGTCCATGTACCAATTGAGGTATCGCTTCCACTGCTCCTCAGCCTGAGCAATACACTCGAGAATACTGTTGCGCCACCAGATCGCAGTCTCCAGCGACTCGGCCGCCAGCGCGATGGGTCCCTTGTTGCGGTTCTGGACGATGATCGTGCCCGCTGCACCCGCACTCGCAGCAGCAGCCGCACTCATTCCCATACCCATGCCGATGCCCACGCCGGCGAGACCACCAGTGAGAACAACGGCTGTCGCCGCCGTCGCGGCTACTGCAGCAGCAGCCGCACGACTACGGAATCGGCGTGAGTTCGACTTCTTCACTGCTCTTGGGTCATAATCGTAGTCGTTTCCGCTGCCTGCCGCATCCGGAGAGCTGGGCATCTCCAGAGATGCGCCAGTCGCTCGAGAAGTCTGCACCAGCAGCTGCGAAGTGCCCACCATGGGTGAGTTCTCAACCTGCAACGCCGATGACGCAGGCGCGGAGCCATCGTCCGCTTCATCAGAACCGGCGTGTGTCAAGTGGCGGATGCGGAACGTGAACAGCGGCTTGGTCTCGATCTTGCTGGGCGACTCGCGCACTTCGTCCACTGTGGTGCCGGGACCGAGAATGTACCACCCACGCGGTTCCTTCTCACCCTTCTTGCGGAAGTAGCACAGGTAGTGCGTGCCGTTTGGCGTCGAGCGGATCATGAAGTATCGATCGCGCCACAGATTCACGTGCTGGCCTTTCTTGCGTAGCCATCCTTCCATTCGGATCTCACCCGACTGCCAGGTCGTGCTTTGCAGTCCACCGGCGTTCAATGGCCCAGATCCTGGCGCCGTGCCGGTGACAAACGACGACGATGCTGTGGTACTGCTTGGCAGCAGTGTTGTCCGCGGCACGGTGGCGTTACTGTTGCCTGACGACTGTGGAGGCAGGGAACGGTTTCCTTCTGAGCTGCGCACTTGGCGGTCCCGCTCCTTGATGATCTCTTCGACAAACTGCACGAGCTTGGGCTTGAGTGCCTCCTTCACCACAGCGTCATCCACAATCGGCAGCGACGGCGACAGCATGGGACGCGCCGGGTGCTGGGAAGACATTTCCGAGAGCTGCTGCTGGCGTTTGCGGTCGAAATCGACGAGCAGCTCCTCGTAGAACACGCGGCAGCGGTCCACGAAGCTCGCCTCGCGCACGTTGATCGACAGGTGCGGCGCCGACGCGTACACGCTGAGGTAGAGCTTCTGCAAGGCCTTGAAGACGACGCGCTTGCCGTTCTCGCGACTCGCGTACGACGCCGTGATGTAGTCCGTGCAGATGATGTCGAGCAGCATGTTCAGCCGGTCACCGTCCAGCAGGATATCGGGCAGAGCCATAGCGCCTCCACTGGAGCTCCCATGGGGCCCAGCGCCATGCACAGACGCCTCCATCGGCCGCCAGTCTCCGCGTGCTTAGGGAGGTTTGATGATGGCTTGATGACGGTCGCCGCTTCGTGTCTCTCGTGAACGTGACGGGTGGGTTCACCAGTCTGTAAGATGGGTTTTAGTTGACGGGTTTGGTCTTTTGCTCAACCCGCTGCTGTACCTTCTGGTGCATTGTGCAGAAATGGGTTTGGACCGTGCAAAGCCAAACCCATCATCCATGTGGAGAACCTGGACCGGACTGTCGGCCAGAAAACTGCCTGGCTTCACTTGTCGCACAGGCGGAGCATCGCCAATTGCCGCCGTGGAGCTCACAAGAGAAGAGCTCTTGGTGCTGGTGCATTGCACCATGCACCAGCATGCAATGCACCAGCATAGAGTCTGGTGCAATGCACCAGCACACAGTCTGGATGGCTAACTTTGCAGGCGTCGAGAGGCGTGGAGAATGGATGGCTACACACATGGATGCAGTCGGTCTATTACGTGCTATAAGTGTGGGCTCTGCCACCAAAACTGGAGAAACGCGTCTACACCACGAGCTTGAGAAGATCCGCGCAGGCCGCCGAGGTGTTGAGGGCGATGTTGGCGAGGCCGTCCGTGTACAGCACGCTCACGTTGAGCTTCGTCAGCGCCTGGTCCAGCAGCACAGCCTCGGTGGCCGCGTACGGGCTCTCACCCGTGATGTACAATTGAGCCTTCTTCGCAATGACACCCTTGAGCAGAGCACCGAGTGCTGCGAGTGTGCTGTTCTCTTTCTGGACAGTGACCATGAACTCGGTCGGGTTCGAACCACGAGGGACACCAGCGGTCGGGTGCGTGGTGACGGCCTGGCCGAGGTACTGCTGCTGGTAGTACACAGTGAGGTTGAGCTGGCCCACGCCGTTGAGACCGACGCTCGACTCGTTGTCCAGCGAGATGTTGGCGAGGAGCTGGTAGTTGGTTGGGTTGCAGCCTGGGATCGTGATGTGCTTGATCGTGGTTGGTGGGTTGCTGAACTGGTTCAGACCCTTGATCTGGACAGTGCGCTTCAGGTCCAAACCGCCGTACGTCAAACCCAAGCCGTGAACCTTGACCGTGGCCGAGATGTCGATGTCCAGCTTATCAGACTGCACCACCGCCGTGCTCACTTCACGGAACGCGTCCTGGGACACGATCTGCGAAGGTCCGTCGATCACGATGTCGAACTCATCCTTGCCCTTCTTGATCTTGGTCTCTGGAAGGGTGACAATACCGAAGGCCTTGCCATTATAGGAAAGCGTCACGTCCGTCTCGTAGAGAGTGGAGGCCGCCATCGAGTCGGTAGCCAGGTGCACGCTCAGTTCGACGTTGATCTCGTTCGAGTTGCGGTCGCCCGACATCTTGAGCAGATCCAAGTGGTTCAGCGTGATGCCGACCTTGTCCACCTGCTTCTGGAAGATGGCAGGCAGGATCGCCAAGAAGATGATCAGCAAAATGACGAGGATCACGAGGAGAACCGAGCTGACGAGGGCGATGATCCAGTTCTTCTTGGTCAGCGACCAGAACAGGAAGCGCTTCTGGCGAGGACCGGCCGAGACTTCGTCTTCCTTGCTCAACATGGCAACGCCGCCGGCGACTGACTTCTCCGTGACTTCATCATGGTAGTGGGCCTTTGGCGTGATTGGCACTGCGTGTTCTTCTTGCGGCATCGTGACTTGGTCTGGACTGATACCGAACTAACCGACCAAGTGGGTTGGTCCTAACGACTTGGTTTGTGAACGAGGGAGGGAGACGTATGGCAACGAGTCGCCGTCGACGTTTACAGCCTCTGGATGAGGCGGCGTGCCAGTCATCCAGTTCGGATTGCAATCGATGGTGACGCAGACAGATCCATCGAGTCGGTGGCTGCTCTGTGAACAGATCCACCACGTGCGTGGCAGTGTGCCCTCAGATGGCTTGTCTCATGTCGCAGGAGCCATGACGAAACGTGTGTCACTCACCCACCGACATAGTGAAACCAAATAGTGTGGTACACACAAATACCACGTCGACCCAGGATTAGTCACCCTAATCTAGGAAGTTGAAGTGAGAAAAGGAATGACCTCCATGTTGGGCGAAGCGGAGAAGTCTGGAAATCCAGGGGAAACCAAAGGGAAACCAAGGGCAACGCCTATCTCCACGCACACTCACGGCTCCGTAGACGACAAGGAAGCCAGGAGAGACCCAAGAATCCAAGAGGAAGTGCTGCGGACGAAGTACGTGTGCGAAATCGCGTTGGTTTCGTCTCCATCGCGTCAATATTCGTCAAGAAAGCAAGGGAAACTTCGCCATGTGCCGCACGGATCGTCGCCACAGCGTCGCTGGCTCTCCTTCCAAGGTGCCACAGAGGAACTCGCCGAAGAAGACGAATGCCCGCGCCGTGTTCGCGTTCCGTCTGAAGAAGATCCTGGGATTTGGTCGCGAGGACGCGCCGTTGCCGTTGCCGAAGTTGCGTCCAGGAGGCGGCGGACTCAGTCCGATCGTCATGCGGAAGCACATGACGCGAAGCGAGTCACTGCCTGCGATGCGATTGGGCTTCAGTAGTTGCTCGGGTGGCCATAGCGACGCTGAGGCTGCTGGAGACGACGTGGACGGCGAGAAACCGAGCGAATTTGAAGACTTCCATGCCGATTTGTGTGCTCGCATCGCCCACTTGGCACCTGGAGGAGCCACTGAGGAAACCGAAGCGACTCTTGCGGTGGACGAGAAGTATTTCGCCCGTGAAGACGCCGGAGATGACGAAGCCGCCACCAAGACGTCGATTCCTGTCACTTCGCCGCCTGGAGAAGAGCGCGAAAGCGATGAGACCGAGTGCGTGCTTCGCTTTTCATCCGTGGACATCAGTGAAGACGATGACAAGGCTGACGACGGGCAGGAAGAGATCGAGTTCGTCTCCGTGCCGCGTCCGGCCACACCGAAGGTTGAGCCAACGATGGAGAAGCTGGTGGCTCAACGCGTGCTCGTTGGTGAAGTGAGCTATTCACCCATCCACACGTCGGCCTACGGGATGAACAAAGGCGAAGCTGGCAGCAGTGGCGACGAGTTGAGCTTCGATCTGATGCTTCATCATGATGCTGAGGCTCCCGATGACGACGGATATTCAGCCACGCCACAGCAAGACGCTGAAACGCGGCGTTCGAGTGAAGGAGAGGAGAGTGCGATCAGTTCAAGCGACCTCGTCGACGTTACTGCTTGCAACTCTGGTAGTGAAGACAGCAGTGTGTCTCCACTTGCGCTCAGTAACTCGACCAGCGGCGTCTTGATCGCATCGTTTGAAGGCGAGCAGGGAGGAGAGATTGAAGGCTGGGAATCAGCCGGCATCCGAACGGGTAACGACAGCCTCACTGGAGATGAGACCAGCACGTGCTCCACCCCAGGGCCAGCTACCACGACACATTCTCTTGTCGAGACCGTTCCTTCCAGCAGCAGTGTGGGTTGCATTGAGAGCCACCACGAGGAAGTTGAGATTGGAGTGGTAAGTGTGCACGGTCATGTCAACCTCTCGCTTGGTTTTCTCGACTTCGTTTTGGAAGGAGTCTGCGCCCAGAACCGCAACACGCGCCGTACATCGCATGTTCCTGGGGTGGGCGACAGTACCCGTCCGAACCAGCGCCCCCGCCTCGAAGATAGCTCACGCGCAAACGAGTCGGTAAAAGCCAACGTCGAGTCGGCATCTACTGCGTCGAAGCCTCTCGTCTCGACCTTCGCTTCCGTTGATGGAGAAGCATTCACATCGACGTCGGATGTGGGTTTTTACACAACCGAAGGCGTGATGTCCGACGAGAAGGCCGATGATTCTGAGCATACCGAATCCAGCCAGTCCCATACTCGAGGCTTCGTCCGCGTCACGCGCCCATTTCGTTTTGACGACGTGCTCCATGAGGAAGGTGGGCACGCGAGCTCAGCGCGAGACTCAGCCGACGAGAGCAATACGGGCGACCTGAAGGCTGTGGCATTGCCGCAATCCTCTTCTGACGACGAGTTGAAGTCGGAGGAAGACGATTTGCCGGCTAAGGCGCGTCATTTAGAAGAGATCACAACTGAGAAGAACCCAGCCTCAGCCAAGGCAACCCGTCGTGGTTTGGCGACCTCTGCAGCGTGGCTATCAGTGATCCTCTCGATCGCCGTAGCGTTTGGGGTCTTCAAGATGATGTCGCGTTTGCCTCTTCACCACGAACTCAGCAATACGGATTGCCGAAAGATCTTGCGCGACTTTGGATGGATCAAGAATCATCGAATGGACAACATCGACGCCAGCTTGTCAGCTCGTGACGGAGCAACTTGGAATGCGAGCGATATCCTCACTGCACCGTGTGAAGTCGTGCTCGCCACACAAACTCCTGAGGAGATCGCAGCGTACGAGCACAAGATGCACGAAGCCTACAAAGAGATGGAAGCCGAAAGCTGCTCGTCCAGAGATACAGGTGCCTTGAAGGCCACTGGAGTCGAGGGCAAGCTGATTCTCTGTCTCGCCTTCACGTTGCTGGCGTGGGCCCTTCTTCAATACGACAGCCTTTCGTGAGTTGAGCTTGCAGGTCGAAGCGAGCCCCAGTCTGCGTTAACCCTCTCTTTTGATATTCGTCGTAACATTGATCCACCAGCAGCCTTCTCTTTCAGTCCAACAGCCCCCAGCACCGCATATTTTGCTAAAACCGACCGGTCCACGTCGGTACTGAGCGAAAGGTCACCCTCTCCACGCTGCTGTTCTCTTCTTTGCTTCTCTCCCTCGCCACTCCAACTGCCACTCCAACTGCAACACAGCACAAGAAGAAGGTCGCCATGAACGCGCTGCGTGGGACTCGCTTCGTGCGCTTCATCGTCGTGTTTGTGGTGTTGGCGGCCGTCGCGAGGATGAACCAGCGCTTCCCGCGGCGAAATCCACTCAAGATCATCGACCACATCGTGCAAGGAACACACAAGAAGCTCCACGAAGAGCGCACAGAGTTATGACCACGCAAATGCGCAACCCGCCAAAATCCGACGCCATTCCTTGTCTTTGAAGTTGCTGGAAGTTGTTAATATGCTGTGGGGATTTTGGAATCACAGCAAACGCACCCGCTTGTCGCCTGCAATGGGAGCGAATACGATTGTGCCAAACGTGGCGAAGACACATTGATGAGCAGTGTATGAAGCCTCTTGTGGAATGCAGCAGCCTTACCAGGGTGGTGCGCTGTGATGGGTGAATGGCGGATCCCAAAGAGCCATACAATGCCCACCCACAAGGTCAAAATCGAAGCATCCATTCACGTTGTCGGCTTCGATGCTCGGCTGTTAGTATACAACTCTCACTCATCGTGGTTGTTGCTGGTTTCATCGCGCTAGGATCTTTCCTGATCCGGATGCCGACGCAGGAGTGCTTCGCGTCGTGGAAAACCCATTGATTCCCTATCGGAGGCCTGACGTTGCATAAAGACACCTCCTTTGTATACTTCGAGGTACCGGTAGTACGCAGGGCGTGTGGATGTTGCGGGTGTACCTGGCTTGTACGACACGAAGTCAAGCGCGGGTTCACCATCATTTCGCCTTGGTGGTGGTGGTGAAAGGCAACCAAGGTACACTGTACCCATTTCCTTCTGTTACAAACCCAGTCACGTTCCTAACCAATCACCTTCTGACTCTTTGGCCGGAATGCCCATCACTCTGGCGTGACTCACTGAACCAAGAGCTCGTGGCCACATCACTCTCAACGGAGTATCTACGGACGATCCCTCCGCCATGGAGACGCCTCATGCCAGCCACGCGTACAGGTCCTACCCGCCCCACGACAACCTCACGATCCTCGAGACGGAGACCTCCGCCAGCGAGTACTCCAGCCACAGCGAGCGCGAGTCCGACTGCGGCGCGTCCACGGCGTACCTGGCCGCCAACGTGTACGGCAACTCACCCGCTCGCACGCACGACGGACAGAACGACCACGATGCGTTCTACTACGACGGCGACGACGGACGGATCCACAGCCACGACCAGCCCAGCTACACGTACGACGAGACTCACATCCCGAAGGAAGACCCGCTGGGCCACTGCACGATGATGGCGCGTCGGCCGTCGACGATCCACGGACTCGCGCGAGATCGCACTGCACTGTGGACCAACTACGCCGCCGTCGGTGCCGTCCATGCGCTGCTGCAGACGATGGTCTACCCGTTCCTGAAGAGCTACCTGAATATGGAGGAGTATCGCGCGTATTCGGGCGAGCTGCTCGTGGCGCTGCCCTGGTCGTTCAAGCTCTGGATCGCATTGTTTTCGGACTGCTTTCCTATCCGTGGACAGCGTCGCAAGCCACTTTTGTACGGCGGGTGGGCACTGTGCGGCTTGATTGCACTGGCGATTGCGTGCATCCCGAGCGAGACACCGTATTTGAAAGACCACAAGATCGCAAATGGTGACGCTGCCAAGAGTGGCGCAAAGTACATGGCGCTGTTCTTCTTCGTGTCGCTAGGGCTCGTCATTGCAGACGTTGCGTGTGACGCCATTGTCGTGGAGCTCTCGCATCGTGAGGCGGAGTCAAGCCGTGGTTCAACGCTGCTGACTGCGTTGATGGCTCGTTACAGTGGCCACGCTGCCATGACGTTTCTCACGGCCATGCTCTGCAATAGCGAAGCCTACGGCGGAGGATTCGCGTGGGGTGCGGCGCCCAATGCGATGCTGGCGTTCGCGGTTGTTGCTGCGGCCATTGCGTTGGTCGCTACGCGTATCTACATGGTCGAAGACACCCGACCACAGCACCGTCGGGCGACAGCCTATCGACACCACGCATCGCGGGCTTCTACGACGGTCGGGGACCCAGAACAACAACAGCCAGAGCCACGCGAAAGCGCTGAACCATCAACTGAGCGGTGGACTGTCGCACGCACGCAGTGTCGCGCCTTGTGGAAGTTTGTGCAGCGCCGCGTGACGCTGCAGACGCTCGTGTTTGTGTTTTTGGCACGCGTGTGCTTGTCGTACTATGCCAGCAACACCAAAGTGGTCTATGAAACGTGGCTGTCCGTGTCACCATTGCTCAGTAACATCTTCACGGCCATCAACTCGCTGATTTATGTCGCTGTGGCGTTCCTACTGAAGCGTTCGCATCTTCTCACGAGCTGGAAGCGCGTGATCCAGGGTGCAGTCGTGATCTCAGTCGTCATGACGGCGATTCCCATGGTCTTCATCGTGACCAACGCCGTCCGCAACATCGTGCTGACACTGCTGGTTGACCAGCTCGTCGCTTTCGTCGAGATTGCAGCCTCCATCACCATCCTGCTCGTCATCCTCGAAGTCACAGACCCGCACGGCCTGGAAGCCACGAGCTTCGCGCTCTTCACGTCCATTGCGAACGCCGCGATTCCGTTCGCCAGCGCCCTCTCGCAGAGCATCGGCTCCCACTTCGATGCCTACGACAGCGACTGGGCCAAGGACACTGGTGCAGTGCGGTGGAAGGTTGTGGGCGCGTTCCTTGTCTGGGTCATGTTCCGCGCGCTCACGTTCGCGCTGCTGCCGTTGCTGCCCGAACAGAAGCGCGAGATGGCCAAGCTCAAAGAGGCAGGTGGCACCCACCGGCTCGCAGCGATGTACGTGGCGGCGGCTGCGGCGTTCGTGCTGTTATGGGAAGTGTTCACCACGCTACTGGCTACTGTGGAAGCCACTGCGTGCCTCACAGTCGCAGGTGGCGAAGGCTGTTAGCCTAAGATCTTCAAAACCTCTCGGCAGCTAGTAGGAATGTGTGTATGTGGACTTTCTCGCGAAATCAGCCAATCAATGAGCAGCTACAACGCCAAATGGGTACATTTTTGTTGCAACCGCCGCAACGGCGTGACGCCGGTTCAGTTCATGGCGCCTTCCGTGAAAAGGCACTGCTGACGCGCTCCCTTCTCCAAGCGGCGACGTCTCACAGTGGCAGTTTGGCCGTTTGTGTGTTTGTGGCCGCGTGTTCCTGTTGAAGTTTAATGAAGTCAAAGACGACGGGCGCGAATGAAAGCCGTGGGGGAGTGGTTTCGCCGAAGGCGGCGGCAAAACGACAGGAACGATGCAACGGAGGCAGCCTGGTACGGCCTAACAGGGTCTGGTTCTGGACTAGGCGCGTTGTTGTCAGCTCTGATCGGAAGCACAGCGTCAAGCAGACTCATTCCCACATCTTCCCCACCGAGCATCTGCAGCAACGATGGCTCGATTCCTCTCGTCACTCGTGTTGCTTGCTCTTGCAGTGAGCGCCTCAGCGTCATCACAAGCACCACCAATCGGTTGCGACGTCGCTAGTGACCACCAGCAAACCACCACTACTGCACCAAGCCCAACTATAACACCAGCACTAGTATCCACTCAGCCAACAGAGACGTATAGCTTCTCCACGGAGCAAGTTCTGCAGGAGGATACACAGGAAGCGGCCAAGCCGTACGCAACAGTCCGATCCTACCCAACTGCCAAGCCGTACGTAACTGCAAAGCCGTACGTGGCTCCGAAACCAAACACAGCTCCCAAGCCGTACGCGACATCCAAGCCGTATGCGACACCGAAGCCAACGACTTGCTCCCCGACGCTCAAGCCGACGACGAAGGTGCCCACTGCCAAGCCGTACGCAAAGCCAACCCAAGCACCCACACAAGCGCCCACACAAGCACCCACGCAAGCGCCATCACAAGCGCCGACACAAGCACCAACACCAACACCAGCAGCACTAGCGATGACGTCCGGCGGACTCGGCACGTGCTACGAGCCCATGCACAGCCAACTTTACCCTCTCAACGGTGGCGACGGCTCGCGTCTTCGGGAGATCTTGAACCGCGACTTGCAGCAGCTGAGCCAGCGCTTCTCGACGCTGCGCACGTACCACGCACAGTACTACGGCGTGCGCATCGCCGAGTACGCCGCCAAATACAACCTCAAGCTGTACGTCGGCCTCGCTAGGTTTCCTCAAAATCCGGACTGGGAAGAAGCTGAGATCCAAGCTGCCGTGGAGGGCGCTAAGCAGTATCCTGGTACGGTTCAAGCCATCATCGTCGGCAGTGAAGACCTCATCCAGGCTGGTGGCAGCCAGACTGTGGACGCAGTGATCAATCGCGTCCAGTACATCAAGCAGCGTCTGCGCACTGCGGGTGTGAGCGGTGTGCTCGTCGGAACATCGCAACGTATCAATGAACTGACCAACGACCAGATCTCGGGCGACATCGACCGGCTCGTGGCAGCCTGCGACTTCGTGGGCGTCAATATCTATCCGTTTTTCTCGACGGGCTACGATGCCAGCAACCCAGCGAGCCTACTAGACGCACAGTGGGCTCAGTTGCGGACTCGCTTCCCGTCTGCGATGGCCAAGCTGCGCGTCACGGAGACGGGCTGGCCGTCCGCCGGGGCGGCCCCCGCAGGCTTCCCAGGCAACGTGCCCAGTGGCAACGCCCAGCGCGCGTACTTCCAAACCGTGGCCAAGTGGCAGCCGCAGGACAAGGTGGGGCCACACTTTTGGTTCATGGCCTACGACCGCCGCAGCGACGACCGGATCTTGCCCGACACTGGCCACTTTGAGCGGTTCTTCGGCGTGTACACGAGCGACAACCAGGACAAAGGCGTGTTCTAGACGTTTTTAGAGTCAGCGTTAGATGTCTACTGTACGGGGTTGGTATGCGTGCGATAGCGAGATGACTATCATATACAGTGTCTTGTACGAGGCGTGAGAGACGCTTAATGGAAGGTGTTTGATGTTTGTGAGCGAGCGATTGATGCTGCCACGATCACAGTGTTGTCTCGTGGCCGGACGTGCGGATGGCTGTCGTCGTCAGCGGCGTGCGGGCAGGCGACCGCTTCGTGCTGGCGGCATTGACACTGGTGGCTGGTGAGGCCACGACCGTGCCGGCCATGCTGGAGGTGCTGCTCTCGCGCTTGGCGGGCGAGACGCGCATGGTCTCGAGCTCGCTGTCCGATACCACGTTCAGGTCCTTGTCCTCTCCTTCCTTCTCGCTCTTCTTGCTCTTGAGGTACGCGCGCACCGAGAAAGCAATGGACAGCTACATCAATCACAATCACCATCCATAGATCAGTATCCACGTCTGCAGCCATCCATCCATCAATCAATCAGATAGAAAGTGCACACGTACGACAGTCGCGACGGCGCCGAGGATCGTGAGGATGGTCTTGGTCCACGAGTACTCGTCGCACATGGGCGGGTTGCGCCAGTCGCCGATGCACGCGCAGTACTCCGTGCCGTCGCCGCGCTTGCGCACGATGCCGCGCGTGGCGCTGCAGTTGTCGATGTCGTTCTCGCCCGACTTGCTGCTGTCTGTGTGTGGCACGGCAGGCACGTTCGGCTTGGTCGTGCTGCTGCCGCCGCTCGAGCCGGCGGGCTTGACCGTCGCGACGTCACACGTCGCCGAGCCGGCCGCCACAGTGATGTTGTACTCCTGTGTGACTGCCTTGCACGTGTCCGTGCCCCAGCCACGGAAGGACAGCACGCCGGCCGCGCGTGCACACAGCGTGAAGCTGCCGTCGCTGGCCGCCACGACCGACGTGCTCTCGTTTCCCACGAAGGTCTTCTTGGCCTGGTTCACGGCCAGGAAGTCGTACGTGACGCGCGAGACGCCGTTGAATGTGAACACGACGCTCGCGCCGGCCGTGGTCTGCGCGTTGCCGTCGGTGTCGAAGCTCACGCCGCTCTGGAAGGCCGGGCTTCCGTGCGAGAACGAGCAGCCGTAGCAGCAGATGCCGAGCACCGCGCTGCACTGCTCGTGGACCACCGGGTCGTACGTGATCGTACGTCCCTTGGTGTCGGTCTGGCTCAGGCACGTGGCGCAGCAGACCTCGGCGTCGGCCATGGACACTAGCAGCGCGGCTAGGAGCCCCAGGAGACCGAGAATGCGTCTGGAAATCGTGGATCCAGACATGGTGATGGATGGGCTGGGAGATGCACAGGCAGGAAGAGCAGGAGACGCTGCAGGATGCAGAGTGCGGGGCTGGAGATGAAGAGGAGGAGACCGGACGACGGCGGTTGAGCTGCTGGCTGTGTGTGTGTGGGTTCGTTTGCCGGGTGGAGTGAATAATTAGCCTGATTTCTGAAGTGGCCCACACGAACGAAACAGCTGAGTGGGGTGGATACTTTGAATTAGCTTAGCTTAGGCTGGATTCCGAAAATTTCACTTTCACGAGCAGCTGGCGACTTGAAAAATAGGTTGGCGCGCGGATGTTGACGTCGATGGGTTGGCATTGGTGGGGTGCGTGACGACAATGGCCTTGGTATAGCGTTGGCACTGCCCTTCATGCATGCAGCATGGTGAGACGAAGAGGTCACGCCGATGGAGGTGACGGGGTGGACACCGTAGGCTGTCGAGATTCGACTGGATGCAAGGGGGGGGTAAATTAGAGAGTGTACTCCTTGTGGTCGGAAGCCTTGGTGGTCACGGGCGGCACTGCGTAGGCTGGGTCGCTGGATCGATTTGACAGCACAGGAGTGCCGGCGATCGTGATGGACTCCTCGCCTAGCACGGGATCGCCCTGGGCCTTCTCCTCCTTCTCCACTTCTTTTGCTTTCCGCGAGTTCATGAAGGCTCGCACCGAGACGGCGATCGAGAGCTGTTCAGGCCACGCACATACAGGAGTTAGCTCACGTTGTATCGCTGCATGGAGGACAATCAGCCATTTGGTACGTACGATAGCAGCAATACCACCGCCGATCGTCGCCGCGGTCTTCCACCACGGGTACCCGCCGCATTCCGGCGGACCAGTCCACTCGGCAGCGCATACACAGGTCTTCTTGCCGTCCGCTTCCACAACGCTCGCTCGCTGAGGGTTGCACTGTGAGATGCTCGGGTCCTCGTCAGCCGTACTCGTTCCAGCCGAGCCGGCCTTGGACGCCGACGCGGCCTTTGTCGTCGTCGGGGCAGTTGGTGTCCGCTCGGCACACGTGCCGTTGGACGTACCAGCGATCACCTGGATCGTGTACTCGGTCGTCGCAGTGGTGCACGGGTCCGAGCCCCAGCCGCGGACCACGACCTTGCCCTGGTTCTTGGCGCAGATGAAGAACACGTCGTCCTCCTTCGTGGCCTCGGCGCTGCCGTTGCGCACCGTTGTGGTCTTGACCTGGTTCACCTGGTACGTCTCGTACGTGACGCGAGGGATGTTGGCCCATGTGAGCTGGATCCACGCGCCTGCCTTCACTTGCGGCGTGACGCCGTCCGACCCGAACTCGCCATTCTCGACCGTCGGGTTGGCCGCCGATTCGCTGTTACAGTTAAAGCAGCACACGCCCTTGACGGCATCGCACTGCTTGTACACGAGCGGATCGTACGTGTACGGGATGGACGACGTCTTGCCGATGCATACTGCGCAGCAGTTGTCCGTCGGCGTGCCGGCGGCATCCACGCGTGACGCCAACGCCAACAACGCCATCGCCAACAAAACCAACGCCAACGAGTTGGATATCGCGAGTCGTGTCCGTGCAGGCATGTTCATTGGCGAATCGGGACTAAAAGTGTTGGAGACGGAAGTATGCTCGCGATCCACAGCGATAGACGGCCGGTTGGACTATCGATGGTCTATTGGATCCGTTAGCCAACGACTCCAGAGTTGGTGGGTGCTGCCACGATAGACGAGCCGACGGAGTCGTTGGCACGTGCGGATGGATATGTCCGGAACAACTCGGGTTCTTTACGGTAGTCTATCCGTGACTGCTTCTGACTGGAGCTCTTTGTGTTGGCGCCGGCGGGTTGGAGAACTGGTTCTCCATTTGCGAAAGTGTTCTGGCGTGCGTTGGACGGAACCGTCTTGGCAGTGTAGCCACCGCAGCACGCAACATTGCGGTCCATGTGGTCTTGGTTCCAACGGCTGCTTCGATCCAACGGCGGATGACTTTTGGATCACAGTCGTTCGTCGCTGCATTGCAGAACATTCTGCCTCGCTCAAAAGCCGGTAATTTTGCCTCCCATGGGACACCCCACTTTCGCCGTCGCATTGTATTTAGATCCACCTTTCCCCCACCCCTAGAAAAAATGCATGAAAAGTGTTCCCAGACGGATCTTCCATCAAATGGCTACACCCGCTTAACTAACGCAAAATAGTACATTGCAGTTTCATCACACGTCACACAGTCTCATGTGATCATCATCCTCCGCATGATCACCATCGCCACTACAGTACTTCCGCCCTGCTCACTACGGCTGCGTGAGCACGCCCACCACGGCACGGATCCAGATGGCGGCAGCCATAGCTCCCGGGTCCGGAATGTCCAGCGCCGCAGCCTCCTCGACATACCCAGTTCGCCCAAAGGCCTGCGAGGTCGGGATGCGACGGGTCTTGTCGGCGCCTGCCTCAGCGGCCTCGGCCACAGCGTGGAGACGCTTGACAATGTCTTCGCTGGCGAGCGACTCAGGCTCGCCCAGCGCCCGTTCGGCTGGCAGAAGTGCGTCAACCATCGTGCGAGAGCCCTCCTTCGCGCCGCCGTAGCGCTGCACGGCGTCGATGCCGGCGCGGAAGCTGGCGCCCCACGCTGGAGCCGACTCCTCACGAAGAGCTTCCATCTGCACGGCCGCGGCGGTGAAGAAGATCGTGTACAACACACCAGAGGTTCCGCCGGCGCTCTTGCTGACGCTGTGGGCCAGAGACCGAAGCGTGGCAGGAGCGTCGTTGAGAGGGTACTTGAGCTCGAGGTCGGCCAGGATCGCCGTGGCGGCGTTGCGGAATGTGATACCACAGTCACCATCGCCGACCTTGGCATCCCACGCTGTGAGGTCACCCTCACTCTTGACGAGCGCGTTGCAAGCAGCTCGAATAGCCTTGTCTACTGCTGTGGCGGACTTGGATAGCTGCGCTGGACGCTCGTATACTGGGTGGCCACCGGCAGCGTGAAGAGGTTGCACGACCTGGGGCTTTTCCGAGCTTTCGAACGGAGAGTAGTTCCACGCCGTGGCAGTGGTGGATGCATCAAAGTAGGTGAGAAGCTTTCCGTCAGCATCAAGCTTCCACACGGTGAGCGAGAAGCCCGTCATGTCGAGCGCCGTCATGAACGAGCCCACGAGCACACGCTGGACGTCCACGCCACGCTTCTTGAGCGACGCAATCGCGTGCTTGGCGACAACAAACAGCTCCATCGTCGTCGCGGTGCCGAGGTTGTTGACCATGAGGACACCTCGTGAGCCGGCCGTCAAGGAGAGCGCGCCAGCGAGACGCTCGACCATTCGCTCAGTGAGCGTTGGGGCGTCCTGCAGCTCACACTTCTCAATACCGGGCTCGCCGTGGATACCGAGGCCGAGCTCCATCTCGTTGTCTCCCAGCGTACGCGATGGACCATCCTGGCCTGGCAGCGTGCACGGACGAAGCGCGACGCCGATGGTTCCGAGCGTGTCAGCCGCCGAGACCTTGTTCACAGTCTGCACGATCGACTGCAAGTCGGCTCCGCTCTTCGCCGCAGCGCCTGCGATCTTGTGGATGAGAACCGTGCCACTCAGACCGCGTCGTCCCGCGTTGGCATTCACAACCGCGACGTCTTCGCCGATCACGACCATATCCACCAGGAAGCCTTCCGTTTTGGCCTGCTCCACCGCGAGACCGAAATTGAGTCGGTCTCCCGTGTAGTTCTTCACGATCAGCAGGCATCCCTTTGGTCCAGCGACGTGGCGGATGGCAGTGAGCACTTGGTGCGTCGTGGGTGAGGCGAAGACGTTGCCGCAGATCACGCCCGTCAGCATGCCTTCGCCGATGTAGCCGGCGTGTGCGGGCTCGTGGCCGCTTCCGCCGCCTGAGAGGAGCGTGACCTGGCGCTCGCGGATCGCTTCAAAGTCGCGGTGGAGCACGACGTTCTCGTTGGCGATGAGCGCGAGATGCGGCTGCGCCTGCACGAGCCCCTCCAGCATGTCGTCCACAATGGTGTGCGCGTCGCGGACCAACTGCTTCGTCTTGGTCGCCATCGTTCTCGGGTGTTCTCGACGCTGCGTATTCTGAAATGACCCGCAGCCACCGGACAGTGCTAGCCGCAGTGCCTACATTTTAACTGTGGGAGAAGGGGGAGCGACGGGGGATGGTGGCTGCCTTTCTCGGACCTGAATCACAATCCGAGATTACTGTAGGAGAGGATCCCTTCAAGGGAGATGGCCCGGTTGAAGTTCGCGAGCACGCTCCCCCCGTTTGAGTGACTATACTATGTAATGTGGTCCACATAGTTGGAATCCTATCCTTGTTAGCGGGGTGATTGGGTGTTTGCTGATGTGTCTGTTGGGAGTTTCGTTTCTTGGGGGCAGCCCGCGTGGCGGCCGTCGCGTCGTGTTGGCTTTTGTTGGCGTTTGTCGGCGTTTTTGGTCCCAACTCCGCAAGTTGGATACAGCACCGCCGCCGCGAAGCCCTGCCCTCCGTCCGTATCGCACCATGAGCCGATCCACCAGCAAGGCGCCGGATGACCAGACCAAGCTCAAGAAGATCCTGGATGAGCTCACTAAGCGCGAGGAGAACAAGTTCTGCGCCGACTGTGGCTGCCGCGGTGCGTTGACATTGGCATTGGCGTTGGCGTTTCCGCCAACTTTTTTCCCCCAACGAAAAATCACCAACAACAAGCCGCGTGATCGTTGGCGATTCGAATATGGCCATGCTAACAATGGTGTATGCATGATGCTAGGTCCTCGCTGGGCGTCGATCAACCTGGGCGTGTTCATCTGCATCGCGTGCTCGGGCATCCACCGCAGCCTCGGCGTGCACCTGACCTTCGTGCGGTCCGTGAACCTCGACTCCTGGACCGCCGAGCAAGTCGCGGTACGACTCTCTCTCTCTCTCTCTCTCTCTCTATGGGAATCCTCGTCAATCCTCACGCGTCTCTCTCTCTCTCTCTCTCTACAGCAAATGCAAAAGTGGGGCAATGCGCGCGCCAAGGCGTACTACGAGGCCAACGTGCCTGGCAACTACCGCGTGCCGAACGAGCACGCGTCGGTGCGGGAAAAGGAGATGTGGATCCGCGACAAGTACGAGCGCAAGCGCTTTATCTCGCGCGAGGAGCCGCCCGAGGGCGCGCCCGACCGCCGCCAGCCCAGCAGCAGCAGCCGCAAGAAGCACGGCGACTCGGACGACGACGACGACGACGACCGCAGCAGCCGCCGCACCAACTCTAGCTCGCGCACGAGCTCCCGCGGCCAGGAGTCGACGCGCACGGGCTCGTCCTCGTCCTCGCGCCGCGCCGAGCCAGCGCCCAAGCCAGCCGCGCAGCCAGCCACGACCAACGACATCCTCTCGTTTGACGTGTTCAGCACACCGGCGCCGGCCGCTCCGGCCGCTGCTCCTGCCGCTGCTCCTGCTGCCGCGGCGCCAGCTCAGGACGAGTGGGCGTCGTTCGGCGGCTCGAGCAGCAACGCGCAGGGCTTCAACGACGGCTTCGGCCAGCCAGCGCAGCCGCCGCAGAACCAGCACGCCAACAACCTGGCCAGTATCATGGCGAGCTTCGGTCCGTCGGCGTCGGCGGCGCCTGCGGCGTCGAACCCCTTCGGCGGCCCCCAGGGCGGCATGATGCCTGCGCCGATGGGCATGAACCCCATGGGCATGGGCCAGCCTCAACAGGGCTTCATGAACCCCATGGGCATGGGCCAGGTTCCGCAGCAGGGCTTCATGAACCCGATGATGGCTCAGCAGCAGCAGATGAACCCCATGTTCGGCGGTGCGCCACAGATGGGTATGAACCCCATGATGGGCGGCGGCGGCATGTTCCCAGGTGCGTTCGCTATTGTGTTCCTACGATGATTATCGAGCAGTGTGTCTGACAGAGTGTGGCGTGCAGGTGGAGCTGCTCCAGGTATGGGCTTCCCTCAGCAGCAGCAGCAAATGGGAGGCATGGGGATGAACCCAATGATGGGCGGGATGAACCCCATGGGCTTCCAGCAGCAGCCGCGAGGTCCGATGCAGCCAGGCATGGGCATGGGCCAGCCACAGCAGCAGCAGCAGCAGGCAGGGGGACTCAACCAGCCTTTCGTCAACTTACAGGGTGGCCAGAACCCATTCTTTTAGAGAGAGAACCGACGAATTTTCCCAACCCGACAGTGGAGATGGTGCATTGATGCTCGTGAATACACTCAGTATGACTACTTTGTATGCGACTGGCGACTGTCACGTCGCCACGCACGGCTCGAGGAACTTGCGCTCTATGACAAAGTGGACAGCTCTCTTCACGGGCACAAACGCGTCTTCATCGGTCGACATGAGGTCGAACAACTCGAGCAGCTCCCCGCTGGTGACTTCCAGTCCACTGCCTCGGATGCACTTGCTGAAGAGCGTCATGTCCAGCTCGTCCACGTGCTGAGGAGCTGTGGCCTGCGCGAACGACTCGTGGACTTGTGCATGGAGCTTCACGAACTGAGTTTCCCACGCGTGCATCGCGCGTTTCACGAAGCGCTCCAGCTCCACCATCCCAGTGGCAGAATTGATGCCGCCAACGAACGCCGTGTACGCCGACGACTGCTTGATCCACTGCGGAAACGTGAGGTTGCACACCTCCACACACTGCCACACAGACAGCGTCTTCGGTGGGACGACTCCCGCGACGGTGGTCGCGTCAGCTTCGCCAATCTGGTCAGTCCACACGGCGATCTGGTCGGCATAGGTAAGTGTATGCATGGCTTTCTTGAGCACAATCGCCATGACGGACTTGATGAGACGCAGATAGAAGTGGTACGCGAAGTCCTTGGAGTACGAGCGGCTCTTGTCGGCGCCGATGAACCACGCGAACAGCTCGCAGCGCGCGTGCTTCTCCGTGGCGCCGTAGTGGATCAGCGACTTCTGCAGCTGCAGCAAGTGCATGACGGCGATGGATTTGATCCCGTACTTTCGGATGAGGAGGTCCTTTGCCAGCGCCTTGAAGGACGGACGCTGGACACTCGTCGGTACAGAAGCCGCTGCTTGGCTCGATCCTCTTCGCGTTGACCCGCGTCGTGATGACGGCCCGTCGACTGCGTCTCGAGAAAACTGCAGTTGGACCACAGCACTCACCAAATGGCACGCCTCCGCCAGTGGAAACAAGCGCACCGAAGGGATAGAACCCCTCGAGTTCACGCGAGCCACTCCGCTGTTTTTGCGTTTCAGGGCAGACCGTGCTGACGATGGACGACGCTGTGCTGATGACGGCCGCTTCTTTCTCGTCTTCTCCTCGTCGACTGGCTCAGCCGTTGCATTCTCCATGGCTGGTGCCGTTTCTGAAGAGTGAGGATGGCTTGTATCTTCAGAATCTACTCCGTTATCGAGCGCAACCAGTCGGTGTTGGCCACACACGCATCCACAGGACGTTGGTCCAGGCGGGACAACCTCCGGCTTGGCCATCATAACCTGCCTGGCCTTGTCCATTTTCTTCTTGGCGGAGTGGAATGGCTTCAAGCGAGCCGCGAGCTCCTCTGAAAAGCGCATTGGCGCCTTGCTGTCGGCCAGCGACACCTCGGCCGCGATCTCTTCCAGCAAGTCGACCATGTCGTAGATCTTCGCACCGACGCGTGCTTCGTCGGAGTGAAACGTGTGCAGCTTACTCTGCGCCACCACTTCGTCACTGTCTGAGAACTCGTCGACGTGAAGCAAGTCCTTCAACTCATCCAAGAAGCTCTGCCACCGCTTCTCATGGTTGCTTTCATCACGTTCTTGCAAAGCTTCTTGTAGCTCGTCACTCGAAATGAGCTGGAAGTAATGGCTCAGAAAGGAGCGTCGCTCCTTCTCCGTCAGTATATCCACGGCCGTCGCGTACTGCTCACCGATGCCTGGCACTTGCAGGTCCGCGGCTTTGACGTGTAGCATACTCAGAAGTCGAAGCGCCTCGTTCGTCGGTAGCGAGCTGAAGAAGAGCAGCACTTCGTCACAGCTCGGCTCAAACTCGTAGTCGTTCGACTCGAGATCCAGGTGCGCGCCTCGCTGGTCCCCATAGAGCACGCGTCGCAGATGCGGGTACGTCCCATCCTCTGCACCCTTGGTGTCACCGCCATCCCCATTGTCAGCGCCCGCCGCTGCCGCTGCTGCTGCCGCCTTGACGCGTGACTGGACGCGGTCGAAGAGCCTGGCCACGTGCTGCTTCTGGATCTTCTCCGTGAGCTTCGCGACCTCTTTCTTGGCGGCCTGCGCGGCGCTGCGCCACACGCGGAGCTGCTCTTCATGCGCGTGGAGCTGCTGGAAGCAGAACTCTCCATGCTGCATGTAGTGGAGGAACTTGCTCGTGCTGGACCGTGGTGATCCCATGGCGGCTGCCTTTCGACGCAGCTCTGTGTGGTTGGTGAAGAGCGCCATGCCCAGAGCATCAAGCAGCTCCGGTAGGAACGGATAGTGGCGTTCCAACGACTGGCTGAGCAGCTCCAGAGAGCCGAACGCGACCGACGACAGGAACACATTCGGGTGTGGCCACTCGCTCGCCGTCATGGCTACACATTCGTCAAGTGGTGAGGGAGTTGAAGTAGACATGGCTACATTATTCTGGAAAATCTCACCTTTGGCTTGGGCGAAGGACGACTCGGCGTACAGCAGCGGTGACCGGAAGCTGCTCTCTTCGCACTGCCAGCTTAGCAGGAACTGCTCCGCCTGGGCGACTGCGGAGCGGTTCAACGGCGTCGTCTCGTCATGCTGAAGCGGAGCTTTCAGTTCCGCCTTGGTCTCTTCTACGTGGGCGTCCGAGTGGTGTAGTTCTGGCTGCGTGAGCTCGATCCTCGCAGTGGATATCGCGATCGTGTTCACGTCGTCGTCGTCATCATCATCATCATAAGCTCCATCAAACAGTCGTCGTCGGCCCATCAAAGATGCTGCTGTGGTTGATGTTGTAGGCGTGGCGCGCACGCGACTGGCGCTCGCCGGCCGACGACGTGGTGACGCACTCGCGGAAGACGTCAGCACCCGCGGTCGTAGCGCTGCGTTCGTCGCAACTGTCGGAGTTGTTCGCACGCGAGACGCCGAGTGCGGTCTTCTCGGTGGGAATGGAGACGACGATACGACCGCGAATGGAGCCGGAGACGCTGGTTTCGCTGACTGCGGACGAGCGGGCGACGGTACGATAGATGGAGGGAATGCGAGCGTCGAGGCCGCAGGCGACCGCGGGCTGAGCGCGTGGAGCGGCGGACGCGTAGCCATAGTGAAGCTCGCACAAGTGCGGGTTGAATTGAAGCGGCGGCGTGCTCGAATGGGAAAAGCTATTTTGTATCGGAAACGGTGACGTTGAAACGGCACGGATCGATTGACGGCCTGGTCGAAGGAGCGGCTAGTGAAGAAGCGAAGACGACGTCACGATGGCTGCGGCGCTGCAGCAGTACCAGGCGTGCCTGGGCATCATGGTGCGGTTGCAGGTGGAGGATCTCACGGCGCTCAAGAAGGACTTTGACCGCGTGGGCGACCGTGGGCTGTCGCTCAAAGAGTTTGTGAGCGTCATGCTGGAGCGCGTGAGCGCGTGGGACGAAGACAGCGCCGTCCAGTTCATCGAGGACCTCGTGGAGCTGTTCGCGCAGGTGGACGTGAACGGCGACGGCACGATGGAGTGGGAGGAGTTCACGAGCGCGATCATCGAAGGCGGCATGGGCACCACGAGCAAAGGACTCGACTGGCGTGACATGCAGTACGAAGAGCAGACGCTGTTTGCTGATGTGCTCAACCGACCGCCCAAGCGCGTGCAGTACGTGAGCGAGTTCAAGCGGCTGCTGGTCCACGACAACTCGCGGCCGGTCGTGGAGATCGTCGAGCCGTCGACGCTGTTTCCAGCGGCTTCGAACGACGCAGGCGACGACAGCGGCAAGGGTGATGCAGCCGACGGCCTTGTGAACCGAATGGCCGATGGCTCAGGCGGTGGAGGCGCGTTTGGGATGTTCACGCCGACGCTGTCGATTGCCAACAAGTTCCACCCGCAATGCTACATCGCCGGTTATCGCCGCGACCAGGACGACGTGCGGTCGGAACGGTCTCCGGTCCAGGCTCTCAAGTACCTGAGTAGCGTGGACTTGTTGGCGGTCTCTGCTGGCGATCTAAAGCTCACGTTTTGGTCGACAGCGATCCTCACGGCGAGCAGCACGAGCGCTTTAGAGACGCCGCTGCCCGTGGCGATCGTCCACACGCCTCGGCCCCAGCGTGTGCTCGAGTGGAATCCACACAGACAGCACTTGTACTCAATCTCCGCCGACTTAGTCATCACCGTGTGGCAGGTCGTCCGCGAGAAGATGCACGACTCCAAGGGAAAGTGCGAGGTGAGTCTGTTCGCGACGCTCAAGCAGCACAGCGACTTGCTGCAGGACTTGCTGCTGCTCAACTCCGAGACGCTCGTGAGCTGCGGGATGGACAACATGATCTACTTGTGGGACACCACCACACTACAGGTCCGAGCCAACCGCCAGGGCCACCGCCACGGCGTGCGACTGCTCACCAAGCTGTCCAACCAGCTCTTCCTGAGCACAGGCTTTGAGTGTGAAGTGCTCGGCTGGGACATCAGTGCGCTTGCGACGGCCCCAGTGTTCAAGCTCTGGGGCCACAATGCGCCTGTGTGTTCGATTCAACTCATCCAGTCGGCTGCATTCGCGACGCAACACGAGCGGCGAGCCTCTACGCTGGCGCTCAGTGGAGAAGGCGACGAAGGAGGTGGACTGGGAGCTGCTGCGGCGGCGAGTCTCTTGGCCGACCAAGCGATCACCGTGGACGACGACGGCTGGTTCAAGTGGTGGAACCTCGCCAACATCACGTCCATGGAGAACAACGACCTCGAGCACAACAGCAACCGCTGTCTCCAGACGTTCCGCCTCGGCAGCGACAAGTACCCGTGGAAGGCACACAGTCTAGCGGTGCTCAACAACGGGCAAACGGTCCTCGCTGCCGGCCTCCACAAGCTCAAGCTGCTGCATCGAGTGCGGCTCAAGCCCAAGGTGTTGCCTTCCAGCGTCGTGCTGTATAACAGCGTGTCGTACACGTTCCTCACCACCACGGACCGAGAGATCCGCATTTGGGACGCGCCGTCCGGGTCGCTGCTGCGTACGTTCCACAACATCACGAGCTCGGACATCTCGTGTCTGGATCTGGACGCCCGGCAACGGAAGATCGTCATGGGCACGCAGCGTGGCGAGCTCATCGTGCTCAACTACATGAACGGCGCGATCTTGAAGACGTGGACGCCTCATCAGCTCAACGTATCGGCTCTGATCTACTGCAAGGAGGACCAGTGCGTGCTGACGGCCTCGTGGGACCGCTCGCTGCGCTTGTACGACGACAACACCAGCTCCAACAGTCTGCTACGGTGCATCACTGACGCCCACGACACTGACATCAAGTGCCTGGCGTACTGCTACGCCATGTCGCTCGTCGCAACGGGCAGCGCTGATGGCGTGATCAAGGTCTGGGACTACATCTACTTTTTGCTCGAAGACACGTGCTCTCCGGCGGCTCACGGACTTCCCCAGGCCGACGTGACGGCTCTGGAGTTTGTCGAGCCGTACCCGCTGATGCTTTCCTGCCACGAGAACGGCCTCATCTGCTGCTGGAACGTGTCACCGTCGCAAAACAGCGTGCTGCTCTTCCACTACGCTCCGTTCTTGCGTGATCCGACCTCCAATTCACTCGATTTCGTGCCTGACGCCACGCAATTCGACGCCGACGACGAGAATCGAGGCGGTGTTTGCTGCTGCCAGATATATTACGACGAATCCGGCGGCGAAATCGTGGCCAACGACATCCGAAAGGGCCGTTTCCTGGTCATTTCGGCCAGTTTGGACGGCGAAATCTGTGTCGACGACATCTCGCAGGCGATCTCTCGGTCCTGTCTCAAAGCTTTCCGATCCGAGAGCCTGCCGTCCAACCATTCGGGGTCCTACAACCCGCGTCGACGGTTTATCCGCCATGGAAAGAGTGCCAAGAGACTGAAGAACCACTTGAAGAATCGACGAACCGGTATGGAAAGTGCGGTGGGAGATCCCGAGGGCGGAGAGGGCTTTGGAATGCACCACCAAATCCATTTTGAAGGAAGCGACGTGGTGCAAGTGGCGAAATGGAAAGCCCACACGGGCGTCGTGCGATTTCTTCGGGTCGTCGAGGAGCCCAACACCATTGTGACGTGTTCGTCTGACAAGACCGTGCGTTTGTGGTCGTTTGAAGGCGACAGCTGCGGCTCGCTCTCGACACTGAAGCAGGATCAATCGTCACCGACAAAGAGTGAAAATGGCGGGGCGAAGCAAGCTCCTCAGTCTGCGTGGACGTGGCAAGTGGACACACAGACCACTGCGCAACTCAAGCGAGAGCAGGCAGCGGGGCTCTGGGAGACCATGAAGGCGGACAAACTAAAACTTTTGTACAAGCGAGAGCAGTCACACAAAGAGATCACGCGGCAACGTCGGCGAAACTCGCTGGGGCTGTCGGGCTCTGCGAGTCTCGCAGACTTCCGAACGAGCCGTCAGTCTTCGAGATCAGTGCTGTCATCGAACCAACGGAGCGTTGGGGACTCTAACGCGACGCCCGAGGACACAGAGCGGCTCTTTAAGCAGCTCAAGGGCGAGGCGACCTGGCGGCAGAGCGACTTCCAGATCGCGAGATCGGTCGCGTGGGAGAAAGAACGCGAAAAGTTCCAGCAGCGCATGAAGCAGATCCTCAAGAAGAAGGCAAAAGCTCACAAAGCAGGAAAGGACAGCAGTGGTCAAGGGCGTGTGGAAGAAGACAGCGCTCTGACTCGTGAAGGGCTCAGTGACGGCGATATGCTGCTCGATCCGACTGCGAACTTGCTGCCTGACGACTTGAACAGCGCCATTCAGGAGCTGCCATTCGACGACAAAGACAACTGGAGCGTCGGCGGACTGAATCGGCAGAAGCAAATGTATGGGAATTTGCATCACGAGCACGTGCGACGGAGCCAAAAGGTGTTGGTGTCGAGTGGCAGCAAACTGCGCGAGATGCAGTCGATGGTGAGTCTCGATCTCACGCCGTCGGCGTTTCTTCTCGAGCGACTAGGTGCGAGTTGCATCATTCAAGAGACGAGCGATGCGGAAAACGGCCTCGCACCAGTGAGAAATGCCAAGAAACGACCCACAAAGAGACCGCCGACAGTCGTCCACCGTCTCGGCTCCTCCGTGTCTCTGTCTGCGTTGAGCTCCGTTAGTCTGGTCAGCAGCGACAGCTCGTCTTCACTCGGTGAGACGCTGTCAACCATCCCAGACACTGAAGTTGATGGAGGTGGAAATACCAAGAAACCTGCTTCGCTGACTAAGCAAAGCCTGCGTGCCGTGCGGTCAGCTCCAGTGCTTGCGGCCCAGTCCACCCTCAAGGACCTCTTTCTTCAGCAGCAAGTGCCAGACGACAAGCTGCTTCATGCCTCCCGTTTACTTGCTCGCACGGGCTCACTCAGACCAGAACCTCCGTCTGTGCTGCCGTCACTCGATAGCCACGAACAGAATAACGTCCCGGAGACGGTGGTCGAGGAGAAGATCTTGCCACGCCTTAAACCGTCGTCTGCACCACGACGGAAAGCTTCAGCAGGGCTGACGTCACCGAGTGCGAAGGCTCGCAAGTCGTCATCGTTCAAGCAAAACGACATGGCGGCAAAGAAGCAGCGAATTCGATCGGACACGACGCTCATGCGGCAGGGGTACTTCGGCGCGTACAGCCGCGACGACGTCGTGAATGTCTACCGCACGTTCAGCAAGATCGACAAGGATGGCAGCGGCACGATCACGTTACGTGAGCTCGTGGATGGCGCAGGGCTGTTCGGTAGCACGCACTTGCGTGACAACGTAATGGGCATCTTCAGCAGCATTGACCAGGACCAGAGCGGCCACATCGACCTCAAGGAGCTGTGCGGCGCGATCTTCAACGACGCCAAGGACGACGTGATGAACGACATCATGCGGTTCTACGCCGTGCTAGAAAGCGCCGAGAAGGCGAAGCGTGAGAAGCGCAAGAAGATGACTGCCGAGCAGCTCAACGAGCTCAAGCAGCTCTTCCAGCTGTACGACACTGACCGCAACGGCGACGTCGACGTCGACGAGCTCTTCAACGCGCTGCGGTACAACGAAAAGTTCTACGACGGGGACAGTAACAACAACAACAACAACGGCCAGCGGGCGGAAGAGGGAGACGAAGGGCGTGAGCTCGCAGGTGGCGCACACATCACGCGCGAGGACGTGGAGCGCATCATCGCGCGCTTCGACATGAACACCAACTCGACGCTGGATCTCCACGAGTTCATTGAGCTCTTCCGCGAAGAGCTCTGATCACGTCATCATATCACATGGCCACACATTCACTCCTCTCATATCCAAGTTACCGGTAAACGATGGAGTACCGGTATCCACACGTGCAGGCAAATCACTTCATAAGCCACCACGTCCACGTCCACGATGTCGGGAGCTCTCGCCGCCAAGCGCTGGGCTGTGCCCCTGAGCTGCTTCGCTGCCGGCGTCGCCGGAGGCTCGCTGCTCAAATCTGAGTCAGTGCCTGTGAAGAAGGAAGCCGCGCCAACGAAGCCGCTCACGAGCCACGACAAGCCTGTGGATCTGTTCGAAGCCGTGGGCAACACGCCGCTGATCGAGCTCAAGAGCCTCTCCAAGCTCACGGGATGCAAGATCTACGGGAAAGCCGAGTACATGAACCCGTGTGGCAGTGTGAAGGACCGTGCCGCCAAGTACCTGATCCTGGACGCCGAGGAGAAGGGCGAGCTCAAGCCTGGCGCGACGATCGTCGAGGCCACGGGCGGCAACACGGGCGTGTCGCTTGCGCTGCTGGCGGCTGCGCGTGGCTACAAGACGCTGTTCACGATGCCACTCAAGACCGCGACGGAGAAGATCGAGCTGATGAAGACCATGGGAGCTGAAGTCCACGTGCAGCCGATGGTGTCCATGTTTGACAAGGAGAACCACTTCTACCACGTGGCCCACAAGCTCGCGGCTGAGAAGGAGAACACGTGCTATCCTAACCAGTTCCAGAATACCGCCAACATGAAGGCCCACTACCTCACCACGGGTCCGGAGATCTGGCGCCAGACCCAGGGCAAAGTGGACGGCTTCGTGGCGGCGTCGGGTACGGCGGGCACGATCGCCGGTGTGTCCAAGTTCCTGAAAGAGCAGAAGTCCAAGGTTCAGACGTGGCTGATCGATCCGGAGGAAGTCACGGCGATGGCCAAGTTCATCAACGACGGTCAGAGCACGAGTGTGGAGAAGGACGGCTTCGAGGTCGTTCCGGTGCGTCAGGGCTCGACGATCGCCGAGGGCGTGGGGCTGCCTCGTGTCACGCCCAACTTCCGTGAGGCTAACATTGACAAGGGCATCACGGGCACGAACCAAGAGATCGTCGACATGGCGTACTTTCTGCTGCGTAACGACGGCATCTTTGTGGGACCAAGTGCGGCGCTGAACGTCGTGGGAGCCGTCAAGATGGCGCGTGAGCTCGGGCCCGGCCACACGATCGTGACGATCCTGTGCGATGGTGGCGACCGCTATCGCAGCAAGCTGTACAATCCAACGTGGCTCAAGGAAGAGAACCTGGAGCCAAAGAGCGAGGGAAACTTCTCGATCGACTTCGTCGGGCCGCTAGCGTTGCCGTAAGCCAGCCAGCTAGAGTGAGAAGTGAACTCATTAGAATCCAAGCGCGTGTTCCCAGCTTACGAGTCTCAAAGCCGTCTCAACTATCCCTGACAAAGGGTCGTGTCGATGGTGAATCTATTGTAGGTGCGTTGGCTTGGTGATTCGCTCGCGTCTCTTCGACGCTGCCCCCAGAAGATCGACTTGTGAGAATGGCACCGTGGCGTCGGCGACCGACCAAGGAAGAGCTGGCTCGTCGAGAGCGGTGGCAGAAGCAGCACTTGCCTCGTATCCGCGAAGCCTCGAGACCGAATGCAGCGTACATCACAGAGCCGCACGTCGTCGCCGTGCTGCAGCACCTGTCTGACGGCGTGAACGAAGTGCTCATGGCGCGGCCCCTCACGCCGTTCCCGTGGCTCGCCGACTACCTTCGTCACGCGGTGAGTTGTCTTCGCGGATGGGAAACGCTCATCAATGGTGACGGTATCCTTCAGTGTAAAGTGGCGTATTGCATCGAGCAGGACGCTGCGACGGTGCTCGTGGGTGAGATGCACAAGAAGCGCCGCGTGATCCAGAACGCGCTGCTCGACACCAAGGTCCGTGGCAATACAAGGCCTCTCCTACTCGACGTTAATCAAACGAATCACTCATGTGTGACGTTCCTATCAGGCCGACGAACGTGAGAGCAAGCGACTCATCCGAGCGATCGTAGCGCAGCAAGATGATCTGAATCTGCCGAACGAAGAGCTCCGTCTGGATCAGGAAGACCACACTTTCCTGGCAACAGTCGTTCCTAGCCACCAGTCCCAGTGGAGCGTCGATGTCAGTGCCATCTCCTTGCCAACGCTACACTTGGAAGCCTCAGAGCCCGCGAAAAGCGAAATCGACAAGTGGGTGAGCGCGCATCTGAGACCGCAGCGCCACTTGGAGCCGTACGTGGCGATGGTGATGGAAGGCGTGACGCAGGCTCTCGTAGAGCTTGAGTTAGCGTCTCCAGAGAACTCTGCGGAGTGGCTCGTGCTCCATTTCAAGCAGTACGAGCCACAGGCGCCGAGTGAGACGTCTGTGAATCCCCAGCTTGCTCTGTTCTTCAAGACAAACTACGAGCTCATGCGCAAGATCGATACGATCAAACACGACCAGCGAGAGATGCATCTGTGTCGTGAGCGGCTCCTGGAGATCCACGAGCAGCTACACGACGAGATCGCACTGCGTCAGCGATTCATCGACAAACTCCGCGTGAGTAACACGACGACGCGCACGCAGGCGATCATGACCGGCACAGCGATCTTCCTCGACTCTCAGAAGCTCTGGATCTTGCCTGGCTCACTGCTGCTTCCTGAAGAGCTCACACTAGCAGAACGCCAGGGGCTGCAACGAGCAGAACATTTTCTCATGGAAGAAGACGAGACTCGATGGCGCTTTCTGTTGCTCACACAGAAGAGATACGGCGCTGCGACGAAGCTGCAGGCTGCGTGGAAATGTAGCCGAGCGTATCGAATCTACGAGCGGATCAAGGCGAAGCGGCGCCACGCCGCGACTGTAATCCAGCGCAACTACTTCCACTATCTGTACGTACGAGCCATCAGCCTGCCGGCGTGGTGCGTACCCGGCCGCGAGGTCGTCGTCGCGCCTAGCCTCGCCCAGAAATGCGCGATCACGTTCCAGTTTTACCCGAAAAAGGACTTTCCGACGGGTAATTTCAAGCGGCTCGAAGAGCTCAGCGTCCCGGAGCTCATGGAGGCGTGTCGCCAAGACGAAGGCTGCGCGGCGTTCTCGACGGACGGTGCATTAAAGCGGTTTGTGCCGCGAAAACTGAGTCAGTTGACGGAGATGGGCGAGAAAGGCCGTCCGCTGACGATGAAAGACGGCATCTACATCAAGGTGTTCCCGTCTAAGACCGACAAGGTCGTGAACACTGCGATCATCACGGCGCTTCCTGTGGATCGCTTCGGGTTCGTGACTGTGGTGGTGGACGGTATCCACGTGCAGGAGCAAGTCCCCGTGCAAAAGCTCAGCGACCGATGGAAGAAGATCCGCATTCGCCGTCACCACAAGGCCGAGAAAAAGCGCAAGGCGTTTGTGTTTGGCGGCAAGAAGGTCGTCGACGACGGGCTGGACGAGCCGACGATGGATACACACTACGACGTCCTGGATGAAGACGAAGACGAAGAAGACGTGCTTCGCAAGGAAAAGCTGCGACGCGTGCGCGCCCAGTCCAACGAGATGGAGGCGGAGGACCCGCTGCTGGATTTTATTTATGAAGATCGCTCGACTGGAGAAGTGCGAGTCCGCGCGCCGCATCGCACGTTTAGTGACGAGGAGGAACTTCTGAGCGTGATCGCCGCGCGCAAGAGAATGTACGACGAGGCCAAAGCCAACGACTACGAAGCCAAGAAGCTGCAGAGCGTCGTGCGGCTCCAGTGCGCGTGGCGATCGAAGCGAGCGCGAGAGGCCTTCCGTCAGGTGCTGCAGCTACGAGCCAAGGAGAAGGAGCGCGAAAAGCTGGTGACGACCGTCCACCGAAGCAACCAGCAGAAGAAGGAGCTTGAGTCGCGTGGCAAGAAGGTGAAGGGCGGGAAGCCGGGCTTCTTCAGTCGGTGGCGCAAGGGGTAACATGCTTGTCTTCTGGAAATCTGTGACGTGGCGTGCGGATCCCCAGTCTGAGATGGCTACACTTTGATGGTCGGGCTCTGATTGGGCCTCCCGCGCGGTTGCTTTTGTCGCCAAATCGCCTTGGCGATCCGCTTGCCGACGGAATCCCCGCCATCTCTAGTCTGCACCCAATCTCCAAACGCAAGCACCTCGACTTGCTCACCATGCTGCCATGCGTCCTCGTTTCATCCTGCTGCTGGTGGTGAACAGGGTCTTCGTGGCTTTTGCTTCCACCCGCGCTGCGCTATCAGTGAATGCCAACGGCAAGCACGACGCCCACGACGCAGGAACGGTCTCCCTTCCAGTCACCAAATCTAGCCTCGTGGCTCCGGCGTTTGGCGAACGATCTCTACGCAGTGCAGTCAAGATCAGCTACGTGTGCGAGCAGAAGCTCGAGCCGAAGGAACGTACGATCCAGCAGCGCGCGATGCAGGCAGTGGATGCGCTGGCTCTTGGCAGCTCCAAGTGTGGCGGTGTCATCTTGGGCAAGGCCAAGAGCGCGACCTATTTCGTCACGGCAGTGCAGTGCATGCCGCCGGACGTCGACATTAAAACGGACACGACGTCTTTCTTCGACCCCTACACATGTAACGGCGTTCGCTCGTACGTCGAGCGGTCCCTGCCTGTCCTACAGACGTCCCCAAGAGCCGCTTCACGTACAAGATGACTGGCATGCACCGAGAACTCATCGGCGTGCCGCTGATCAGCGCCTACGACGGCACCATCGTCGGCCTGCACCTCTGCGGCTTGTGTGAGTGGACCATCGACAACATCGCGCTGTCGACAAAAGCCATGCTCGTGGACCTCGAAGCCAAGGGCTACCTGCTCGAGTTCACTGCACCACCAGGTCGTTGGAACGACTGGTGATCGCACCACAGCCATTATTGGAGGCTCCTAGATCCCATGCGTCTTCTCTAGGTGCTTCGCTTCATATCCCTTCGAATTCTATCACACTCTTCCATCGTCCACAATGGAGTTCGAAATCTGTGACGTGGTGAGAAGATCCACACCATGAGATGGCTACACGGCCTCTGGTTGGTCCACACTTCATCCGCAGGGCGCTGATTGGCCCACAGAGTTGGTTGCTGTTGTGGTCCTCTGTGTAAATCGCGTCTCACCATTGACAGGATCCATCTCCTCACCATGGAAGTGGGCCGCGGACGGAAGCTCTACACGCTTGCCTGACTTGCTCACCTTCTGTCCTATCGTCGTCGTTGCCCTTCGTCTTGCTTGACACACTCGATCAATATCCAGGCATCTGTGGACTGCCAATAGACTTGCTGGTACGCCCTTCAACGCCAGTCTACTCGCCGAATTCACTACGAGGATGGAGATTCAGCCATCAGCATCGAAGACTCTCGAGTCGCATCGCCTCTCAGCCCTTCTTTGTAGCATCGAGCTTCCATTTCCATTCGTCTCCCAACATCCGATGCATTTCCTCTGTGCCGTGTTGGTTTCCTGGCACTAAGGTCACTATTTCGAAGCGAATCCGCGACTTCAACAACTTTGGATCGAAGATGGGTACAGTACTGCCTAAATACCGGTATACTGAATCCTTGGCACACTGTGATTGGTCCACACTCCGTCCGCAGCACACTGATTGGTCCACAGAGTTGGTTGCTTTTGTCGCCAAATCGTAGCCTCCGTCCACGGATCCGCCCCCACCCACCGCTCTCTTCCCTCCGGCGGCGCCAGCATCCGAAGTCTCATTCGCGAATTCGCTTCTTCCCGCCTAAACCTCCGCTCTCAAGCTCCTCCATCCTCCAACACTACTGCGTGCGCGGTAGTTCGATCAAGACCGCTGGTGATCCACACGATGGACCGCCGTCACAAGGCGCTGGTGGTGGCCACCACGCTGCTCGTCGTGCTGAGCATCGTCGGCTTCGTCTTCGTGGCCGACGCGCTCGCCCACGTGAGCTCCACGACCAACATCCGCTCCGCCGATGACGCCAGCGACGTGAGCGTCGCCTACTCCTTCTCATTTGATGGCCACAATGTCATGTTGACGAAGGACGATGCGCCATTGGGCCCAGGCCACGACGACAACGAGCTTGCGATTGAAGGGAGCTCGTCCGACTTGGTCGCAGCCGAGGGGTACGGCGACTGGATTGGTGATGACGCCAGCGGCGGTGCGAGTGGCTACGATGATGAAGAGGAGTATTCGTATGAGGACAATGATGAGTACGACGAGGATGACGCCAGCTCAAGTGAGGTCGGATCCGACAGAGGTGACGATGACGACTCGGTCGAGTTGACCGACTCTGCTCAGCAACAAGCTCAACAACAGACTCAGCAAGAGCAATCGCAGCAGCAGACTCCGCAACAACAAACTCAGCAGCAGCAGCAGTCCGGCAAGTTGCTCGTCCGGAAGCGGTCCAAGGTTGTTGCGAAGGGCTCCATCACGCGGCCCGGACAGCCCACGCGTTGCGGCGTGGACCGCAACGTGCTCAAGAGCTGCTCCAAGCCCACGACGAATACGGAGCTCGTGTTGTATCGCGCCGGACGTGCCACGGCCAGACTCGAGCACTCCAACTACGAGTGCTCGGGCGTGCTACTGGGTGACAGCCCCACGAACATCTATCTCCTGGCGAGCGCAGATTGTGTGGAGACCCGCGAGAGAGCCTATATCACGTTCCATGAATGCCCGGCGGCCACGGAGTACGCGTACGGCCACATGCACTCGCTGTACCACGCGAACCGCGAGCTCGGGTACGCCATCATCAAGATCAACTCGACCAACACCCAAAGCATTGGGTCGATCGCCAGCTATGCCCAACTTAGTCGTCATGGTGCTGAAATCGGCACTGTTGTCATCGTGCCCAGTTATACTTTCGCCTACGGCCGGTCCATTGCGACGACGTACGAGCTCAAGCCCATCACTATCCAGAAGTACGAGCCCACACAAGATCAAGGCAAGTGCTTCAACACGAGCGATCCAGCGGGTCTCGTGACGTACAAGGCTCACTCGATGGACCACCAGTCGTATGGATCACCTGTGTTCAGTGCCTCTAACGGCTCCATCGTCGCACTTCACTTGTGCGGTGGGTGTCACACCAACAGCACGAACACCGCGCTGTCATCCAAGAGCATCGTCGAAGACCTCGAAGCGAAGGGTCTCCTTCGCAGCGAGTTCGTGGCAGCTTAGATCTCACGGCGACCCGTTGATCAAGTTTCTTCGTCGTCTTCCTCGTTAACTTTATTATCGCGTAGCGTACCCAGAACCACAGACTCTGACGTCTCCTAGCATGGCAATCAAGTCTCATCGACACTATCAACTCAAAGCGCATCCCATTCTGGAAATGTTACGTCAAAAATGCGGAGGGCTCCTGAAACTTCACAAAAAGGTCAAAAATTTAACGAGCCGTGCGACTTGCAAATCGTCTATGCGAAGGCATCGGCAGGCAACTGGATCTTGTTGGCCTCCAGATCTTGGATGATCAGGTTCGACGGCGCACCGCTGTTCTTGCAGGCACCGTTCGAGTGCAGCGCGATGACCTTGTGCGAGTCCAGGCTAATGACAGGGGTGCCCGACGACCCGCGCTCAGTGTCGGCGTAGTAGCTCGTCCAGAAGTCGCCGAGGTTGTTCTCATCGTTGACAACCTCCACGACCGCCGCCGTGACACCGTCCGTGCCGGTGGTCGGGTCGTCGTCCGTGTTGTCGACGTCCTGCTGGGCTGTGATGATCTTGGCGCCGCCGTTGGGGTGGTGCACGAGGTAAATTTTCTCCTGGGCGACGGCTGGCTGGCGGCGCAGACTCAGGAAGCCGTACTTGCCGTTCACGACGCACGACTTCTTGCGGAGCTTCACGACCGCGTAGTCGTACTTCTCGTTGGCGTAGACAAAGTCCGTGCCCACGCTCTCGACCTTGCCGAACTCGCGGCAGTCACCAAGCTGACGGCACGACTGGTCACAGGCCGGCGACTGGACCATGAATTCAACGCTCGTGGAGTTCGCCGAGTCCGGGCCGCTGATGCAGTGGTGGTTCGTGATCAGGTGGCCCTGGCTGCCGATGAGCCAGCCCGTGCACGAGACGGTCGGGCCGCTGCTCGCAATCGTCAGACGCGCGACGGCAAGCGACGACTTGTACACGTCGGCCGAGTACCCGGCCTTGCCCTTGTAGCAGATCGCGGCATCGTACTGCTTGGAGGCACCGCAGGCCTCCTCCTTGCTCACGAGCGTCTCGTACGTGTACTTGAGGGAGTCGATCTCGAAGCCGAACGTGGCGGGCAGCGACAGCAACTTGGAGCATCCGCCGGGCGTGAACGTGATGATGGCGGTCGGCCCTGGAACACGCGGCGACTGGAAGCCCGACGTGGCTCCAGCCGGCTGCGTGATGGTGGTCAGCTCGGAGCCGTTGGCAGTGCTGATGGTGATGGAGTCCCCGTCCGCGAGCGAGAACTTGGAGAAGTGCACGGACACGTACGGCGCGTTGCGGCGCGTGTACACCAGCGTCTTGGGCTCGCACAGCGACAGCGTGCCGTTGGTGATGGGGATCGAGTTGCCCACCACCATGCCCGAGAGATCGCCCACGAGGTCCATAGCGACGTTGCGCCACGCATGGGCGCCGCCCGCGAGCAGTGCCGTCGCGAGCACCGCCAGCGACTTGGTCATCGTCTTCATATTGGCTATGAGTATCCGCCGACGGAAATGCACCGACAGGATGGGGATGCTGGAAGGAATCCCGAGTGCATTACGGGAGAAGCCTCACGCCGCCGTCGCCTCGGAATCAAAGAGCTACACTCCAGTTGCTCTCGCTCTCTCCACAACAACAGCTGTGTGACCAGTTGTGCGGATTGGACTGGCTCCTCTGGTCACAATGTGACGTTACAAGAGATGTGATACGAACCGATTGTGTTGGTCGTTAGGAACCGATATGGCAGTTATGTTGGTGGGGTTTGTTGGTGGTGGCTTGAGGCCACAGATCGGCAGCAGTTGAAGCGAGCCCGCAGTATGACGACACCGATCGCGGGGAAGAATGTAGCTGCAGCGCCCACGGACGCGGACCAGCTCATCACGTTCGGAGACTTCACAGAGGAGGAGGCGCTGCGCGTGCTCACGATCGGTGCGTGCTCTAACTCATTCTGCCGGTCCCGCGAGACCCTCGAGAAGTCGACCGTTGGGTGTTTCAACCCATTCATGTGACTGACTTCCTCTTGTGCTGCGTATATGCAGATGAGCAAGCAGCGGTAGACGCCGCTGCTACTGCGGCTGCGCAGGCGCCAGCCAAGCCCAAGTCCTGGGCCGAGGCGCTGGGCGTGAAGCCGCCGCCGCCGCCCCCGGCGCCAGCCCCTGCGTGGGGCAACGCAAATGCGACCATCGTCGCCGCCACTGGCGCGTCGTCAGAGGGAGCGACGGTCAATGGCAGTGCTGCCGCGCCGGCGTTTGTGCCGCTGGAGTTTGAAGACGCGATCCAGAAGGCGCTGCGGGAGCTGGACGTGACGGCGCCGGCCAAGGAGATGAAGAAGCGGTGAGTATGGATGGAAGGATGGATGGATAGATTCAAAGGAGCAGAGGATACTGATCGGCTGCGTTGTGTTGCAGAGGTCTGCTCAACCAGGGCAACACGTGCTTCCAGAACGCGATCATGCAGTCGGTGCTGTCGTGTCCGCCATTTCTCAAGTGGGTCCCAAGCATGCATCGTGCTATCGGTGGCGATGAGACAAAGGAGACTCACGTGACTGTGTTGCTGCAGCTTGTTGACGGCGATCTCTACTGAGACCGAAGCCACGCCTGATCTGCTGGCCAAGTCGGACAGCTTTCGCGCGTGGCGACACATGCTGGCGTTCACGCGCGAGTTCGAAGAGCCCACCCTGGCCCAGCGTACGTGTTCCATTGTCGCCCAACTCAAAGCCAGACTGAGACTGACTTGGGTTTTTGCGTGCTCATGACAGTGCAACGACTTGGTGGCAGCGGCTTGAATGACATCCAGCGCAAGGTGCCCAAGCCGATCAAGATCAGCGGCTACTTCCTCGATGTGCTCAGCGCGTTCCAGAAGTCCCGCGGCGAACAGGAAGACGCGCTCGAGTTTCTCGAGTTTTTCCTGGACTACTTGCACTCGGACTACGAACGCAGTGGCCTTCAGCTTCCTGCCAACTGCGAAAGCCAGACCAAGCGTGCAGCCACAGCGTCGTCGCCTGATGCTGATCAGACGCTGCAGTCGGCGTTTGATATGGACGATGGCTGGGCCGAAGTGGGCAAGGGTGGCAAGAGCGCCGTGCTGCGCCAGAACCCCGTCGATGGCGCTCGCTCGCCCATCAACTGGCTGTTCAAGGGTGCTATCCGTGCCGAACTCAAGAAAGGACGCACGAGCTCCATCACCATCGAGCCATTCCACTGCCTGCATCTGAATTTGGACCACGATCCAACCGCCGGCATCCCAGGCGTGCCCAACATGAAGTCTCTCCTGCGAAGCTACACTGTCGAAGACATGATTCGAAAGGCTTTCGAAGTCGAGGTCATCGAGGACTCGCAGATGAAGCGCGTGACGAGCATCGACTCGCTGCCTCCAGTGCTCACACTCAACGTCAAGCGGTTTACATACCACCCTGAGCTGGGACCTGTCAAGCTCCAGCAGTTCGTCAAGTACCCACCCAGCTTTGCGTTCCCAGTCGAAGTGCTCTCTCCAACCTGCCGGGTGGAGAGTGGTGCACAGGAAGCCGCTGATACCGTCGACAAGGCACCGGGCTTCACGCGCTATCCTCCTGTGTATGAGCTATTTGCCGTCGTCTCCCACCATGGCAAGTACGTCGTTGGAGGCCACTACACGTGCATTTGCAAGGACAACAAGGACCAGTGGTTCAAGTACGACGACGAGCACGTGCTCTCGGTCAACGAGGCTAACGCACTGGCTGAGAATGCGTATCTGCTTCTCTATATCCGCACAAACAACCCCGTTGCGGCTCCCAAGCCCGTGCCGATTGCCACGACGATCCCAGGAAGCAACAGCAAGAAGAGCGGCCAGCCAGGCGCGCCTCCATTCCAGCGAGGAAATCGCACGGGTTCGTCTCCATCGGGAAATGGCTTCAACGGCACCAACGCCGCGAAGACCAAGCGAGGCGGCGGCCCAGGAGCTGCTGGTGGTGGCCGAGGGAAGCGTCAGTGAGAGCGAAGGCTCCAAGCCTCAGTTCGAAATGGCATGCATGCAATAGAGTCTCTTTCGTGAGGTGAACGATGAATGGCATTTTTGACTTCTACACATGAGGGACGTAAAGTGTCGGGGCGTTACTGTTCGTGCCAAAACTTTCGGCTTACTTGCTCTGCTTCCATAGACAGAGAGGCTTATGCGTAGATGCCGTCGTTGTTCTTAGCCAGCGGCACCAGGAAGCCCAGGAGCGACTTGCTCGGCGTCGCGGCGTTGTTGCAGTAGCCGATGCGGTGCAGCCCCACGACGAGGTTGCTGGCGCGGCTGATCACAGGCGAGCCCGAGCTGCCGCTCTCCGTGTCCGCCGAGTAGCCGATGAGACCCGTGTACACCGTGCCGTCGACGTCCACCGATGTACCGACGGTCTTGATGGTCGCGATCGCGCTGTTGCTGTCATCATCCGTCTTGGCGATCTGGCGCGCGCCTCCTCCTGGGTGCTGCGGGATGTAGATCTGCTCGCCGGCCGTCGGCATGCCAAACAGGATGCGGAGGTAGCCGTACGTGCTGACGAGCTCGCTGGCGGTCGAGCCCTGGATCTGCATGAGCGAGATGTCGAGGTTCGGGTCTGAGGCGAGGAACTTGACGTTGTTCTTGCCCTTGATGGAGCGCGCGATCGGGCAGTTGCCTGGCTGGCACTTGCTTTCGCAGCTCGTGGCCTCGACGCCGAAGTCGAACTGCGCGTTGTCGACCATGGCCTGGCTGGAGAAGCAGTGGTTGTTGGTCACGATGTGGCCCTTGTTACCCCACAGCCACGCCGTGCACACGACGATCTTGCCGTCGTCACGGATACGCTGCGAGCGCATCACAGCCTTGGAGAGCTGGTACATCTTGGCGTCCTCAGCGTCGCCGGAGTTCGCAAAGCACTTGACGTTCTCCATTGTGTTGGCGCCGCACACGGCCTCCTTGGTCACGAGCCACTCCTTGGTGTAGCGCAGACCGATGCGGTTGAGCGTGAAGCTCGCAGGCGACGCTGGCGAGCACACCGTCGACGGACGGTACTGCAGCGTGACGGTCGAGCCGGCCACGGCGTCCGTGGTCGTCACAGTTCCGTCCGTGGACGGCTCGACGGCCGTCTCCTTGCCGTTGGCCGCAACGAGCACGAGCGAGTCGCCCTGCGGTAGCGCCACGGCCGAGAACTGGAGCCACATGGACGCCGCCTTCTTCTGCGTGATGTTCCAGCTCTGCGCCTTGCAGGCCTGTGAGATGGCGTAGTCGGCGGCGTTCACGTCCACGGTCGTGCCCACGGCGTAGCCGCCGTCGCTCGGGGTCTCGGCGGCGTCGGCCGTCGACACTTTGAAGGGAGAGGCGGCCGAAGCCGACGCATCCGAGGCCACGCGCGCGTTGGTGTCGTTGGAGGCCACGGAGGAGAACTCGTAGCCCGAGACGCAGGCCACGGCCAGCGCCGCGGCGCAGAGGAAGCGAGGGATCTGCATGAGGGAGGGAGGTGTCGGCGACGACGGGATCACTAGCGTGATAGGAAATGAGAGTCTCCGGACTCTCTGGACACTGGACGCTGGTCGCTGGACGACGGATAGACGTGCCGATGCATGGAGTGTTGGCAGAGGCGCCAGGACAGACGGGGAGTTGGGACCCCCACATCTGCGGCAGAACCAGGTGGCGTTTCCTTAGGACTCCGAGTCGTTGAACGGCAACGGAAGCCATCTGGCGCCCGCGCAATCGAACCACACACGACCTGTCATAATAGATTTTGTTAGGAACCATCCACTGAAGACGTAATACTTGGGCTGAACTAAGAACCTCCATATACTGATGTATTGGATTCCTGCATGGATGAGAAAGTATGGTTTTGAAGAGGGTTCCTTCCAGCGGGACGGGCGGCATGGTCCGACTCGATTTGCACGGGGGCTTCCACGCGCAGGATCCAGTTGGATTCCAGAGTCCAGAGTCCAGAGACGCATGGGCATGGAGTGTTCCTCGTTGTGGCGCGAGGCGTTGATGCCAGCTGCAGACCACGAAAATGCATCAACTGTTGAGTCCCCACTCAACACGAGGCCATGCGAAAGCCTCGGTCTCAGTGGCGTGCTGGTCTAGATTTCTGGGTTGTCTCCCACTCCACATAATCGCCTGCCTTCCGCATCGTTGAAATGCACCCATCTCGAAGCCGTGGAACTGACTGAAGCACTCCTACACTCCAGTCCAGTCCACGACGTCTTCATCCATGTCGACCCCAGTCAATACGTCCTGCTTGTACACCACACTGCGCAACGGACCCATTTGAAAATGTCTGGAAATTCGGGGGTGCTAACCCACCGAATCCAGTGAATTTCCAGCACCGGGTTCAAAACTGTAGCTCGTTGAATGTAGGCTCTGGATACGGTAATGTTGCGAAACGTTTTGATGGACACGTGGAACTGCCGTGTTGGTCCAGTTGATTTAGCTGCTGGCTCTACAGTGTGTTTGTTCACTGGATTGTGGGTCCTGGAAGTCTCTCTCGGTCTCTTTATCGGAGCTGTGCGAGCAGCGCGTGGAGGAAGAAGAAGACGACGCTGCAGGCACCGAGGATGATGGAGATCTTGTAGTCTACGAGTGAGTGGACAGTCACAGCATCCAGCGTTAGTGGGTTGGGTGAGCAGCGACACATCCCCAAGCAAGACTTACCCAGAAGCTCGTCGAAGGGCGCGTCTCCCGTCGCCCACTGCAGCGTGAGCTCGGGCGAGACGGCCACGTAGAACGACAGCGCGGACGACGCCACGCACAGCAAGCCGTTCCAGAACAGCGAGCTCGACACGGAGCTCGCGAGGAAGTTGGTCCACGACACGACGAGCGCCGCCACGCCCAGTCCCAGCGAGAGCTGCGCGTCCAGTGACTCGATCTGGAACTGCAACAACGCCTCCACGCCACTGAGTGGGCCTGGGGCGAGCCAGCCGTGCTTGGCGTGAAGGAACAACAGCGACACGAAGAGTAGGATCGCGCCCATGAAGCCACTGAGCACGAGGTTGAGGATGCCTCGCACGAAGCTAGAGATGCCACCCGCGACCTTCTGGAGGCCGGACGACACAGCCCCGCCTTCAAGAGGAACGTCGTGGCGGAGAAGCATCTTGTCGGCACCGCCGGTCACGAGGTGCACAACACCCTTGGTTTGGTTGGCCTGAGGTGGCATGAACCCCATGCCAGTGATGGCGAACGTGTGCTCGATGGGCGACGTCTTCTTGTACGGAGTCAGAGTCAACGCATCGTACACCCGCACCTCACCTGTGACGGCTGCTGTACTCACGAAGCGGTCGTCCGCGCTAATACACAGACTAGCCACTGGGCGGTCGCCCGTGACGATGGCCTTGTCCACGACCCAGAGCCACTCGCTCTCATTCGTCTGTGTGATCGTACTGGGCTTCCACTTGAGAAGCAACGTGTCACCGCGTGCCGGAGTGAGCACGGTGAACAGCGAGCGCCCGTCGTTGGCAAACCGAACGCATCGAAATTGGTGCTTCTTCACTCCCGGGACTGGCTTGAGCTTGAGCTTCTGGTACGCGACGTCGATCGCGTCGTCCTTCGAGAATTTGCAGATCGTGGTGTGCTCGTTCAGTCGCCACAAGTGGCACGTCTGGTCTTCCGAGCTGGACACGATCAAGTTGCGGTGGGATGGCTCCACGTGCACCTCACGGATGCGCTTGGTGTGGCCGCGGTACTCGCGGGTGAGCGTGATCAAGTGGGTGCCCTGGATGGCGAAGTCACCCAGCTTCGGCTTCTCTGGGGCAGGTGGGGGCGTCTTCTTGTCGCTTGGTTTGTGGGTTCCGTCGGGCGTCTCGACCTTCAACGATGACGAGGATCCGTCGGCCTTTTCCTTCGGCGTCGGCTCAGTGCTCAGCCGCCACACACGCACGATGCCATCCTCACCGCCCGTCAGTAGCGTGCTGTTGCCGACAAAGCACACTGAAGTCTACTCCAGCGCGAATTACAATCAGTCAGATCCCGTATCCTCACTTTGCCTGGTGTAGCTGTCCGTACCTGGGAGCTCTCCTCCACCGCAAAGTCGGTGCGGAACTTGACCAGCAGCTTCATCGTCTTGGCTTCCTTATCGAGCTCGTAAAGCCAGCACGCAGCACTCACCGACACGGCAATCAGTTGCCCCTACAAGTAGCATTCGCATCACCGTGTTCGTCAGTGACAGATCCTGTAGCCACCTCGTCAGCGGCTCAGGCAGTGCACATACATCGTGCGAGAACGCGACGCCTGAGGCCAACTCGAGGCCTGTCTCGGCCGTGATGGTCTTCTCGAAGCCAGTTGGATCCGTGTCGGAAAGCTGGTAGATATCCTACGACACCATAACGCCACACAAGGCAATAACATGAGAATCTGCTAGGGGGAGGGGGCGAGAATCGACACAGAGAGGAGCGTACGACTGTGTTTTTGATGCCGGACTTAAGTGAGCCGCCGCCGCCGCAGATAGCGAAGTACCCGCGCGCGTACGACAGCCCCATGATGGGGTACTTGACCAGCATCCTTGCTCTCTTCTCCGACGAGCTTCTCGCTTCTTCACACCCAAGTGGCTGATGACGTGGGGGGACAAGACAGTCGAAACTCAACTGCCGAGAGGGACGGATTGTGACATTCCTCCATTTGAATGACTCTTCCCTCATGTCGATTTTGTATTTTCGACAATTTGAGCGTTTTCGACAATGTTGAAGTCTCGAATGATGACATGGCTACTTCTCTGGAATTCGTCGCGGCAAAAGTTTCGAAATCGCCCATTTCTTCGTAGATTCTAGCCGAGGATTTCCACACATCGACAAATTTAGCTCCTGCGGTTTTGGCTCAAAAAATGACGAATGCAATTCCTTGGTCAAAATGACCGACGATGGTTTCTATTGGCATCATGAATACATAGCACAAGAACAATGAAAAGCAATGCATTAGAGGACTAATGTGAATGCACACTATCGATCAGGGCAGCGAACTCGTCCTCCAGCAGATGGGATATCGTCCGCCGCGCTACGCCTCGCTGCACGAGTACTACGCGCCGGCACGGAGACTGGCTGACGCCCCACAGGTCCGTGTATGGACTCATCATCGCAGTGCCTACAACAGCATGGCGGATGCCGCCGCCAATGTCGCCATGGATAAGGCAGCCAGCGGCCAAGTCCAAATAGCATCCCCTCTGGGCTCGTGCCCGGCTATTGGACTCAAAGAACAGACTAATAGACCTCACTTCATCATCATCAGAGATCACACCTTCGATTGAAGCCGCTGGGAGCGTACTGAGTTCTAAGTGGTTTTTACAAGATCTTCGAGGCCTCTGCTCACAATTTTTTGGTAGTTCGTGTATGGCGTCGGTGAGTTTGTCAACAGCAGTGATGATACTGATGTGCTGCTCAACGCGGTTGTCGAATTGCGATGCCACCTGCTTTGACTTACCAAGCCTAGCGTCGCTTCGATGCCGAGTCCAGATGCCACTTAGAAACGATAGAATCGTCGTCAGAAAAGCACAACGAATTCCAACTATCAATACATTTGACCCCATGAATTTAGCTGGGAGGTCCAAGTGAGACTCTCATGGTGCCGAACGACGTGCAGCTAAGTAGCCTTACTAGTACTGCAGGCATCACGGTTCGTGGCACAAGCAGAGCCATGTGCTACAGGCTGTGTAGTCTTTCCAAGCAAGTGCTTCCTAAGTGTAGTCTTCACCCAAGCATTGAGCATGAACCTCCGGCTGAAAGACTCGGATGAGATGACCACTCATTCAAATGAGCCTTCAATGCCATTGTAGGAGATGAAGGAACGCGCCAGATTTTCACAACATGCGTGGTAGTATTAACATTGACTGTTGACTATGTAGACCTTGCAATCTGTCGATCAAGGGCAACCTCAGTCGCTACCGTTTTCGGATCAAACGAAGATACAGAAGCTTACTTCTTGTGGCAGCCCGTGCCACCGACGATGCGGAGACACTTGGTGCTTGGGTAGATCGACATGATGTTCACCATCACGGCCCAGCACAGAGCGAACGTCAGGTAGAACACCGTGATGGCGCCAAGAGCCTTGTTCTT